>JABMDO010002972.1:0-17243 GCA_014851415.1 Cnaphalocrocis medinalis
CTATCAATAATTCTAATCACATAAAACCTACGAACTAAATATCCACTGTAGGTAGGTGCGGCCTGTTATCATATCACCTCCTGCTATCACTGTTATGATAAGGAAGGAGAGAGGTCTGGGAACAACTACCGAAGTAGTTAGTCATGACATTGCTTGGAAACAGGAAATTTATAGGTACTTAAATAAAATCAAGGTATGACTATCAACCTAGATGTCTACTCGTATAAGTAGAATTAATAACATGCGTGAGACATACCTGCCTACAACCGGTTCTGGTCAATAGAGTAAGTTTATTTAATTTAATTTTAAACAACCTTTTTAATAGGTTTTTTCTAGAGGTTTATCGATGAATAATTTTTCAATACCTATTCATTTAGGTATTTTTAAAAATCGAACTTTCCGGAGAGATTCAATCAGCCAGTCAATGTAGCCAGCCAGTCCAGTAAAAAAAAAACATTATGGTAAAACCTTTTTATTGCTTAGTTTCCAGTACGATTTTAATAAACAGCCAGTAGGGTCATTTCGCCTGTTCGCGTCCATCGCCCAATTCGCGTCCATTTTGCCGATTCCTTTAAAAATCCTTGAAAACAAGTCAACTAACACACCGATCGAGCGAAAAGTAATTCCCGCTAATACGTCAATTATAAGAGTCATGCACAATAAACAAAAGTTCTGTGCGTCCACCAATCTTGTTTAGAAAAAATAGTTAATCTCGCATGTTCATCAAGGAAGCGCACATGCACCGCTTTTTTAAAAAACATAAATAGTGTGCAGTGGCATGTTGATGTAAGTTTTATATTGTTTTATGTGAATTTTTGATAGATAGCTATTTCTACAGTTTAATGAGAAAAAGGTATAATGTTTATAGAATAGGTAATGTTTTTTATATTTAACGATAAAATAAGGTGGACGCGAATTACTACATCGAATTTTACAAACTTCCACTTTGCGTCCACTATGGACGCAAACTATACTTATCCTCTAATTTAATAAACCAAATTCGTCACTGTTTTCGTTAAATACTTGCTAATAAAAAAATTAAAACATACTGTTTAATATTAATGATTTTTTTTAATTAAATTACCAAATGATGTGAGATGAGAATGATGAGATTTCATTAACTTTGTTCATTTATGATGAGTTCTTCGGATACAAGAAAGAGAGGAAAAGAGAGCATACACAGAAGAAGATAGATAGATGGATACTCTTTATTTCACAACACATTGCAGAACTTAATGCTGTTTGTGTCCAAAGCTACGCTTAGACCATGATTCAGAATTAGTGATCTCGGGGTCCCGATTCGATTCCCGGGTCGAGTAAAAGTATGTTTCGAAAATAGTAATTTCCAAATACAATATCGGCGGCCTTATTGCTAATAGCGATCACTTCCAGACAACCTTTGGGTAGGAATAACGAAGATTAAAAGAAGCGTTAAAAGAAATTCGAGAGAAGAATAAATTAGATTAATAGATAAAGATTAGACAAATTGACATTTGTTTTGTTCATTTATATGGCCGAAACTTTAAATTAAGGCGGATCTTAAGCATTCCTTGCGATTTTAGGGTAAATTAACAGAACTGTCTGGAAGAAATCGCTACAAGCGATAAGACCGCCTTATTGTACTGTCTATAGCTGTTGTTTCACTCATGTATTTATTTCGTTGCAATAAAGAATATCTATCTGATACTGTTTATTCTTCAAGTTGCAATCTTATTATTGCCTAATTTTAAGTTACATAAACCAAAGTTGAGAAGAATTATTTTTCTTTTTTAAAGTGAAGTTTAAATGATGATAATGTTGATTTTCAATAAAAGTTTATTGTTAAATAAAGATATTGTTCAAATATAATCTTTCTTTAGTAATTCTTTTAAAATAAACCCCTATATTCCCTTTCTAAGCTGCTGGACGCTAAATGGTCCACAGGTGGACAGACAAACATTTTACTGATTGCATTTTGGCATGAGTATCGATCACTAATCTCCCCCTGATAGTTATTTTGAAAATAAATTTAATGTACGGAATTGACCTTTCTACAGATTTAGGTATTGTAAGTATAGATTAAATTTGTGATCCCTCCGTTTTCTGATATCATTGTTATACATTATTTTGTACGTAATCACGTCAATGTATGAGATGTTGTGTGAATATATACCGGGTGTATCTGTGAACATTTACATCCCTTTAACCACGTGTTCTACCAACCATTCTAAACAACATTTGTTCTAAGACTTTTGAAGTTCGCATAAAAAAATTCATCTTTCCATACAAAGTCGGTCACGTGACTTGGTCATTTCGTATGGGGAGTCGAAAATTTTTTCGAAGAATTTAGAAAAGTTGTTGAACAAATGTTGTTCAGAATGGTTGATAGAACACGTGGTTAAAGGGATGTAAATGTTTACAGATACACCCTGTAGGTTAATGGGTTGCGGGTTGAAAGTGGAATGATTAAAAAAAAAGAAATGATAATATGTTCCACTGTAGGGTAAAGGCCTCCATCATAGATAATAAGTCATCGCTTCTATGATGAGATTAGGCTTAATCACCACGCTCGCCAAATGCGGATTGGTGACCCGATCACAAATCACGAGGCTATGTTTGATAAAATCGAAACACTTTTGCTGGATCCGGGAATCTAACCCAGGAACCCGGGAATCTAGTCCAACGGGGCTTTAATCTAATTTGTATCCGACAGTAAATCTATGGTACGAGTATAAAACTGTCATTCCATACGAATCGGAGCGTTATTCATATATTTATCCTCGAATGAAGTTTGATTCAATCGGGCCTTAGTCTTTTAGAAGGCGTTCTAGACAATTTAACATGACGTCATGCTACTTATTGTCCCTTAAACCTTTAGTTGCAGGTGTTTTAAATAAATATATTGACCGGCAATCGCATGTTAAAACAACATAATCTAACAAATAATCGATTTTAATGCAATTTAAAGGAATAATACGTAGAAAAAATAATATCTTAACGTTCAAGTGATTTTTATCGATATCTTTCATTTAATACTGTTATGCTGTCAGCACTATTTTGTTACAGGTGCTGAAAGTGGACATAAATGTAAAAATAAATTTGTATCCACTTTTAGCACCTGCCAAAAATATCAATAGGTGCTGAGAGTGGACTAGGCCAGGTGCTGAAATCCCAGGTGCTGAAATTCTGGGTGCTGAGAGTGGATTACCTCCTTTGAAGGACCGCATCAGAAATGATGTAATTAGACAGAGAACCAGAGTCACCGACATATCCCACCGAATCAGCAAACTGAAGTGGCAGTGGGCTGGTCACATTAGCCGCAGAACTGACAACCGTTTGAGCCATAAAGTCCTTGAGTAGAGAACGCGACTCGGTAAACGTAGTGTTGGACGCCCTGCTACAAGATGCGGTGACGACATTCGAAGGCTGGCTGGAGTGAGCTGGATGAGAGTGGCCGAAAATCGGGATCGGGGGCGTGTATTGGGGGAGACCTATGTCCAGCAGTGGACGAGCGTGGGTTGCTGATGAGATTGGTTTTTAAGTATGTAAAAAATGGGGGCGCTAAAATTAATAAAAGTCACAAGAAGTTCTAGTATTACGTAAGCTGATTTTTTGAAACTTAACAGCAAAAATGGTCCATAAAATATGTTTTTCTCTCCGAATTTATCAATAATTAGCATACCTAGATCCAAAATAGAAAAAGTTTATTAGAAAACTATTTTGATCATTCCAAAGAGAATTGGACGTCTGCCTACCCGGATAAATATTTAATTTTGGGTAAATCCAATTTACCTATATTTTTACAGGATAGAAAGAAACAACTTTTTTCTAAATCCACTTTCAGGGTACCGATAAACTGGAAGGTATACATGTGTAATGTAAGTAAATGCGGTAAAAATGAAATTACCATCGAGATGATCTCATGATTGCGGAGGGTTGTAGGGACCTAGAACTCCGTGGGAGAGCCACACTTCGGCATGAATGGGCCGGTTCGACCGGAGTTATACGGCCTCACAGATGAGCGGTTTAAAGCAGCGCCTGCACTATTTCGTTGGGTGACGGTACCAGATACCCAATTGGGGGAAAAGGGGGTTAAAAGTAGGTAGCCCACTTGTGACTCTACTTGTAACACGTGTATGGGCGGCGGCAATCGCTTACTAGGTATCAATAATTCTAATCACATAAAACCTACGAACTAAATATCACTGTAGGTAGGTGCGGCCTGTTATCATATCACCTCCTGCTATCACTGTTATGATAAGGAAGGAGAGAGGTCTGGGAACAACTACCGAAGTAGTTAGTCATACGACATTGCTTGGAAACAGGAAATTTATACTTAAATAAACATCAAGGTATGATCAACCTAGATGTCTATAAGTAGAATTAATAACATGCGTGAGACATACCTGCCTACAACCGGTTCTGGTCAATAAGTTTATTCAATTTAATTTTAAATAGCCTCTTTAATAGGTTTTTTCTAGAGGTTTATCGATGAATAATTTTTCAATACCTATTCATTTAGGAATTTTTAAAAATCGAACTTTCCGGAGAGATTCAATCAGCCAGTCAAAGTAGCCAGCCAGTCCAGTAAAAAAAAAACATTATGGTAAAACCTTTTTCTTGCTAAGTTTCCAATTGGGTATTTGACTAATCTCGATTTAGTAAAAAATATTGATACTCTATCAAAATATTGGGTAAATAAGAACCAATGGCCAACATTTTTCAGTTAAAAATATAACATCTAGCTGGTTTTGTGAGCATTGAAAGTTTCATGGGCAAGTCCATTTTTAAAGTATAAAATTAAAAAAAAATAATTATATCATTGAACTACCCGTACATTTTTCATCAACTTTTATTATAAAACCATGTACTTAAACGAAACATTTGATATAGCTACCATATAAAATTTACTAGACGCGCATACAAAAGGTTGAATCGTGACGTGACGTCACGATTCAATAGCCATTTGTATAGAGCGTTTTTTGGGTTTGCCCAAAATAAGTGCTCTTAAAGTTGTGATATCTCAGGTAATTCAAATGAGAATCAAGTGATTCTTTCAACGATGTTTCTTAAATTGAGGCGTCTTTTGATTAAACACATAAAAAAAAATGTCAAATACCCAATTACGATTTTAATAAACAGCAGTACGTAGAAAAGTAATTGTAATTAACATAATAAATTACGATGAATTTTGTAGTCCCCTCCAAATACCTATGACGGATAGTAGGGTACCTAGTTAGTTAGCTACGTTATCCCAGTGTGTGTATGAGTCAGCATTAGGTAGGTAGGTAAGTAAATAATTACCTTTTGGATTGGCTAACGTTGTTGAAGTTGTAGTTTCGAGATTTCATTGCCTTGCATTATTTTCTTGCATAATGCAGGTAGGTTGTAAACAACATTTACCTTAGATGTCAGAGACCATGTCTGTCATGTGATTTAAATGTAAATGAGCTGATGACTGCACACCTTGTCCAGCGGAGATGGAAACCGTAAATTGGGTTAAATGTTACCGATTTACACATCCGTAGGCAGAATGTAGAAACTTACCAATTGACTAGGTAAGTCACATGTTTCGTAAAACGTGTGTATTCGGAACAATTATTAAATAAAAACTGAATGAATGGTTGGTTATTCACAAAGTTGTAGGTAAATACCGGTTTCTGCGAAAGATATACCTACTGTGTACCTACCTATACGGTTTTAAAGTCACTAACTTGGTATTTGAAGGCCAGGTCAATGAACTTAGGGCAGCGCAAATTGCGTCAAGTTAGTTAAGTGAATAGGAAAATGACTCGTCTCGCAAATGAGATGAAACATTTAGGTCACAGAAATCACTGCTATATAAGTAACTACATTGCAAAGCCCTCGGGTTTAACTAGTTCATTAAAATTTATCGAATAGGTAGGTAGTAGGTAATCCTCAATGGGTGCAATGCCTTAAAATATAATGGAGACAGCTAACATTTTATTTATTTTATCTTATCGTGGTTTTGATAAGAAGTTCCTCTTCGATTAAAGAAGCTAAAATTATTTACAAGCAAGCGCGCCAATATCTTCCAAATTAGGCAGGTACGGGAACCAGTTTACTGTTATCGGTTATGTTACCGGCCAGACGAAAATCGGGCCGTTAAACCTTATTCACCACGTGTAAACCTTGGTTTATGTTCACGTTTCCTACCTTCACACTGAATTCTCAAATGTCCCGAGAACAAAAGGCGATAGAACAAAGCGCGGGATACGAGCGCGCTGCGCGTTGCACAGGTAGGAAAGCAGTTTTTACCTTTGTGAACTGCGCCGACGCCACCGCTAGCGCTCCAAGCACCAGCGCGGAGAGGATCCCCCCCGCCCCCCGCGCGACATGTTTCTTGATTCAACTTTATTACAATTTATACACGTCACAGCAACTTGTCACAGCCACGCACTCACCGTCTTGTAATCACACAAAACACGCACACTATCACAAAACTCGAACGCACATCCATTTGAAAAATGTTCGTTTCTTCGATAAGGTAACCGCTTCGCGACTCGTGGGACGATGCAGGTAAAACGAGTAAGCCTATTAAGTTACGATGACTTAAAACTAATTAAGATTTACTCTAAACGTTAACTAGACACTATTGGCTAATTCCGACACGGTGGTTCTATGGAGAATTTTGTTTGGAAACTTCACATATTTTCGTAAGATTATTTCGAAGTTCGGAGCGGCGACGGGCGTAACGCACGACACGACCGCTCGGCGCATCGTTCGCGGCAGACTGGCGTGAAGTGAGCGAACAATCAACAAGTCGCGGTTGTGAGGCGGGCCTTCTCGCGGGCATGCGCATTTGCGTCTATCTTCATACCTGACACAAACAATGTTGATATGGCGGGCTCGCCCCGCGTCCCGCGGCCGGCGAAACTTCCAACCAGTTTTATGTTTTCGCGCAAAAACAAGAAAACAGGATTTACTCTCCTCGATGCACTCTGTTCGAGTCTAGTCTATCCAGAATGGAGCGGGATTAAAAATAAATCAGTGACATAGCTGGCTGACAGCGGTATGAAAAAGTAGTTTTGATGTAGGTAGATAGGAGTTAAGTAAGTATTTGTGCTTGTTAGTTCGTTACTACAGGAGTAAAGCCATTAAGACGCGTAATTAAGGTGGCGTACATTTATTTGCAAACATAATTAGCATTCCACATAGCAGTATTGTTTTTGTGATGTTGCGGCTTCCTCGCCATAGCAACCGTTGCTATAGGTTTGTGCTTGTAGATCTTCGCGATTCTGGGAAAGGAAAATGTCAAATAAATAAAATAATCACGCAAACTTGGGAGTATTGACAAAAACAAAAGCTGGCTTTGTTCTCGTTTTAATATTCATTTAGGATATCAAAGACGACTTTTTTTATTTTATGGAGAATACTGCTTCGCATTTAATAAATCTAAATACATAATAAAATAAAATAAAACAATATGTACATAAGTAATATAATAATTAAGTACATTAGTAGATTTAAAGTTAATTTTCAAAATAAGGTTCCTATAAAATACTTCACAAAAAAAATAGAACCGGAAGTTCGCAACCGAATAAAACCTATTTTCATTTTTCACACTTTGCTGGCGCAGGAGTCGAAGGAAGCCAAAGGCAGTAAAGGCTCCACATGCCAACCCTAACATTGATGAGAGATTCATGAAGAAAAATGGCGATTCATTGGTTTCGCACATGCGCTGTGTGGAGTCAGCACGCTTCTGCTGGCCATATCGCTACAAACTACCCCTCACTTACTAAACCCTGGATTATGGTTCAAACGTAGGTACCCTGGGCGCCGAAGCGACGCAGCTGGCCCTAAAAGACACCCATAAATAATGGGGTCGGCATCTCCTTACCTGACTCCAATACATATTAGGCTGTACGACTCTCGTCCGAAACTGCATTCCGTCACCGCAATCCCCATTGACTGGCTCACATTCAGACCAGCTGGACCACTCTCCAAAGACGCAAAGTTCCAGGGGCTGTTTGGATTCTGATATACTTGGCTCATCTTGGGCTTCCCTGTAAACAATGTCTCAAATCACTTTCTTACCTCGAGGAATTTTATAACTTAGGCGAACACATTAATACAATGAGGAGGTGCGTGGCAAAACATGTCGTGTAAAGCGCACGGTATTGGAGCCCGCCGTCCATTCATATGCAATTAATTGTATGGATGGAATCCAAGTCCTTTCTAATCTGATGTCCATGGGCGGCGGTGTTCACTTACCATCAGACGACCCGCTTGCTCGCTTGCCTTCCTATGATATAAGGTTAATTTGGCTGTGGGTATTAATTTAAACAACTCCCTCTTGGGAGTCGGTAAAAGACACATATAGATGCAACATCTCTCCGCAGTGCCAAAGGTGCATTTTGTATGGGGATGTAATGTGTGATAATTATGTAATAGTAAGTACTTACTCTTCAGCTTCCTCTTCTTCATCATCATCATCACCCTCTGCGTTTTTGTCATTTGCTTCTGAAAGACATTTTAAGATACTACCCGTGCGGATAAACGCTGGGATTAGAAATGGCGGACCGACGAGTCGGTACCGTCAGCATACTAAGTACGTAAAATTATAATTAATTATAAGTAAACTGAAAAATCGTAGAAAATATCGTTAGCATTGAAAATGTTTTGTTATTTTATTAATTCAAATAATATATGAGTATGTTTTATAGGTTTTATTATTTTGTAAGTAGTATTTTTTACTGTATTTATGTAAAAAATCTATGAAAATAATTCAGATTGCGATAAATTCTTTTTTCCTAAAAAGAAATTGTTTACAAACAAATAATAATTTATAATTATCGCATTTGTTCTCACAAAAATATACATTTATTAGCGGTCTGCCCCGGCTTCGCCCGTGGTACATACATAGCCAATATAATGAGGAATAACGTACCTTTCTAACAAAATATGATAAGACTAACGAAAGGTTCAAAACCACGGAAAAACTAGCTCACAATTTTTTATTAAAACGCAGCTTTTTTTTGGTCAGTCTGTACCCACGTGTGCGAGTATAGATGCAAATAGTGTGCGAGCGAGAGGTGAATAGTTGCGCCGCCATTTCTAATCCCAGCGTTTATCCGCACGGGTAGTAAGTTATTTATGTTTACGTTAGATTACTACCAATCATCTCAGCAAGTACGAGTATTTCCCAGAATCGTTCAAAGCTGTCGCTTTGGAGCCCAGGTACGCTTAGTCCTTGATTCAGGGTTTGTTGGGGAGTCTGCTAATTTCAATGAAGCGACTGACCTTCGCAGCCCTTTAACAGGGGATCAACTGAATCTTGGTTACGTTTGGGAAAATACGAAACGTGCAGGTTTCCTTTGCGATTTTTCCGTCATCACCGAGTTTCATGTATGTTCTGTAAAGGACTTAAACTGAATAAAGATATTTTGATTTTGATTCCATACCTTCCTCACTTTCGTTGCAGTCTTCTCCCTGTACGGGGTAGACGTCCAGAAGTCGGACCTTTAGAAGGGCGAAGGGCTTCAAATCGTTCAGATTCATTTGGTAGAACGGAGATTCTTTGTTGAAAGACCCCACGTCTACCCTCTTTACTTTGTCGGGTGGGTTTGTGGCCTCTCTTTGGGACTGCAAAAAGAGATAAATTTTATCGATACAACCTATTAAAATGCGATAGAAGATACTTTTTTTTTCTTAACCACTAAAGCGCTGCGTGGCCCCTTGGATGCTGGTCGATCACTGATACGCTTGGTACTCTATACAGGTGATTCTATCACAGTCATTGCGAGGAGTCATTTAGTTCCATAAAAATTATACAGTCAAGACTTCTTACCTCATACGAGACACCATCCATAGTCCCAGCGTCCCAAGGGTACAGTGGAATTTCAGCCTCCTCCCACCAGCCATCAGGAGTACATAACTCAAAATGGGATGTACCCAAAAACCAGTCTGGAGAAGGCCTCATGCCGACCACCACGGAAAATCGGTGGTGGAAGCGGTCCACTCTGAAGAGAGAGTGAGAGGGCTCAAACATGTTAGGGTGGTGTCTTCTCTTCCCTCTTATCAGGGTTCTGGTTCCACTGGTTTCTGCCATCTGGAAAATGAGGCATCAAGGTACATCTTTATCTAAGGTCAATCTTTATCCGAGAATAAATCTATGGTATATATCTGTCATACCACACGATTCGTAGCTTTGTACGTACACAAGGCTTATTATATGTAACCCGTAAAGACGAAATACTGGCGCGATTTAATCGACGCCCAACGCCATCTATTGGCTAACATTCCAATTATGAAAATAGCAAAACTAAGTCTTAAAACAAGAGTGGGCGACGGACCACAAGTACTTAATAAATAACAAACTACAGGCTGTATCTGTGAAACATTTTCGTCCCTTTAACCACTTCTTCTACCGACCATTCTGACCAAAATTTATTCTACGACTTAGTTATGTAAATTTTTCTCACAAAATAAACAAATCATAATTATGAATTATGATCATACATAGTCGAGTTGTTGAATTATTTTTATGCGATTTTCTTAACGTCATAGAACAAATTTTGCTCAGAATGGTTAGTAGAGGACGTGGTCAAAGGGATGTAAATGTTCACACATACACCCTGTATATTTATTTATCTTCTATACTATTTATAAAGAGATAACTTCTATAGACAACGACAAGGCTTATAGGTAAACCGAAAACACGAAACGCTAGCGCGATGTAATTGGACACAGCGCCATCTATTGGTTCAATTCTGAATTACGGTCCCGAAGCGAAGTGAGGGCGGGCCACTAGTTTAATTAATTAATAAATTAGTAATATACTGGCTTACTTTTATATCTTTTCTTACCCTGCTTACTATCTCCTGCTCCAAAATACTAGGGTCTGCATTTTCCACTAGTTCCTTTAGCCCATTTGAAGCGTCCTGCCCTTGTGACCACAGGCCATCACCGTTTGCATGGGAAGCTCCCACCATGTGCGTGTAGCCGTTGTCGTCAGGCTTGCTAGGGTAGTATTGAGGGTGGGATAGTCTGGACCACTTGCCGTAGAATATCACCTGGAATAACAGTGTTCTCACTGAATAGATTGACACAGAACGCAGGTTATAGTTGCTAATGCTTACATCGTGTATATGTCACCGGAAAATAACAAGACTCGTAAGTTGATCAATTTCTAGGTAGTTGATCAACTCTCGGAAAATAATAAACGGCAGTGGAAATGTACTATTTAACGCATTTAATTTTAGTAAGTTGATTAATTTACGGCGTCTTGCCGTTAAATCATCCGACAAAGGCAAGGTTTTCGTTGATTGGTTAATAGACTCACGTGATTTTATACCTGCTAATGCTGTCAACAAATCAGAGAGAAGTGTATTAAGTGACGGATAATAGTGTACCGTCAAATAGTACACTGGGCAACGATTGGCCCATTTGTAGATGATTTTACTTGTAGCAATATAGTTAATTATTTAATTACGGCTGGGTACCGTAAGTTGACCAATTACCTAAAATCCAATGCGTTAAATAGTACATTTCTGCCGTCCTCTAACTATAATGCCGTTAAGTGCCAAAACCACATTCGGAGAAAAATGGATTTAAAGAGCGTGAAAGAAAAAAAATTTGCTGTTTCTAAAGTAAACTGTTTACATACAACTTGTATATATCATTGCATTGGTATTTGCAAGGGCTTTAATACACACAAACTCTCACAACTCTATGTGTCATATATTTGATAATATTTAAATTTAAACGTTTTAACTTTGTATTATTTTACATATAACATTTTAAAAACATAACTAGAATGCCGTTTCGACTACCTTAACGGCATTTAAGTCTTGGATTTTGAATAACTTTCATAAAATTGGAAAATGAGTTGGTGTATAATAGATTTACTGAACTTAAATGCCGTTATTTTTACTTAACGGCGTTCAAGTCTAGAATTAGTACATAAATTATAGATTTTACAGAATGTGTTTTTAAATAATGATTATTACTAGACTAAAATGCAGTTAAAATAAAAACCTTTTACCCTAACGGCATTTAAGCTAAGCACATACTTAGTTAACAATTTTGGAAATACAACAAAATGTATTTATGTTCAACATAATATAATGCATTTGAGTGTTTTAAATCACGATTTACCTATTTTAAAAAAAACTCATTGAGATCAATTTTATCGATATTTAACATAATTACTTAAATTTAGCAGGTAAATAATTTACTGCTTTAAAAAAAATAGTAACTGCCTTTATTATGGCACTTATTTTAACTTTATGACAGTTTACCGTAATAATAATATTTGAAACATTGTATCGCACTTTTCAGATTATAGAGACAAATTAAAAAAAATGCCAAAACTATTTTGTGTTCTTTTAACATTTCTGAGTAAAGCGTCTTGATTTCCGCGATCATCATCATCATCATCAGCCTGTTGCAGTCCACTAAGACATAGGCCTCTCCAAATGCTCGCTACTCTGATCGATCTTCGGCTACTCGCGTCCAGCTCCAGCCAGCCCTCTTGCGCAGGTCGTCACTCCATCTAGCCTGAGGTCGTCCTACACTACGTTTACCAAGATGCGGTCTCCACTCCAGAACTCGTTTACCTCACCGGTTGCCAGTTCTGCGGCAGCTTTGTCCAGCCCACGGCCACTTCATCCGGTGAGCTATATCGATAACTTTGGTTCTCTGCCGGATCACCTCGTTCCGGATTCGATCACGCAGAGAAACGGCGAGCATAGCTCTTTCCATAGCCCACTAAGCGACTTTAAACTTGTGGACTAGCCGTGCTGTTTAATGTCCACGTTTCGGCCCCGTAAGTCATGACGGGTAGCTGACGCACTAATGTCTTTAGGCACTGTGGAATCGACGATGAGAAGACTCGACGTTGTTTTCCGAATGCTGCCCAACACATACTTTTGAACAACTTCGAGGGTGGCGCCATGGATCGCAATCGGTTCCGGTAGAACATGCTCATTGAACATGACTTTGGTTTTGTCCAACTTCATCCGTAGACCGATGCGTTTAGAAGAGTCCGCCAAGCTATTTAGCTTCTATTTTAGGTCCTGCATCGTTTTGGCCAATATGACGACGTCATCTGCGAATCGCAAGTAGAAGATGTGTACCAACGCCAATGCCACGTCCTTTCCATTTCGGGGAGATAGACGTCCCCTTGTCTCACTCCTCGATGCAATGATATAATGGTATTTAGGTTTTATTTGCTGATTTTGTACTTGGACGGACAAAGTGGCGACTTCGTAGAGACTTCTTATTACTTGAATATATCGCCAATCTATTTGCCAACGATGCAGGGACTCCAGAACAGACCAGGTTTCAATCGAGTCAAAGGCCTTATCATAGTCCACAAATTAATGCTACACTCAGTGGCTGATTACACTCCTCAGTTATCTATATAATCTGCCGCACTGTGTGAATGTGGTTTATGGTGTCATATCCGCTTTGAAATCCAGCCTGTTCCGGTGGTTGAAATTCGTAGAGTTCGCAAGACGGTTCGTAATAATCACTCTTGAAAAGAGCTTATAAACGTGATTTAGAAGCTAAATGGGTCGATACCTAGATCTTCAGCAGGCTTTTGTCACCCTTTTTGAATAACAGGACGATCACACTTCTACTCCACGCCTTCTCCCTTCAAATAGGACAGCGTTAAAAAGCACCCTCCCTCTGTACGAGTTTACCTCCAGCTTTGATCAGCTCTGTTGCTACGTCATCGTCTCCGGGGGCTTTTCCATTTTTAGCTGCCCAAGAGCAATTTCGATTTCGCCAACGTTGACTTCTGGCAGGTCTTCGGTGAAGTGGCGTGTTAATGTTGCTCGAGAGTCCTTATTTTCAGGATCAGGTTGAGATGCATGCAAAGCGTAATCGGCTATAGAAATCTTTAACCACTGAAAGGACTGCTGGCTTTGAGGCAACCACTTCTCCACTTGCTGTAGTCAGCTTCGTTAGGTGGCTTCTTCCGAGAGATTGTACGAACACCTTTGATCCCCGTTTCGACTCGATGGCTCTTTCAATGGAAAGAAAGGTAAAAGACATGGCCATTTGAGGCTACTTTTTGAAGAAGGAATTTATCAAAAAAGCCCCTCTCGCTCGAGGAAGTTAACAGATCTGTCAAGTCTTGTGTAAGAAGTTTTATAATTTTGCTATTATTTATGACCGATTTTGTAAAAATACAGGGACTCAAAAATCTTTGAAAGCGATTTCCCAACAAACAGGTTTTTTTTAATTGTGCCGATATAGTGTTTATTGAGTTCAAGTGCGTAGCAACCTGCAAAAGTCTGCCCTTGCAAATCTTGCACGGAATTCTGCGAGGCGTACGCGACTTCTAACACTCTGGGTCTCCTCTCTCCGCAACGTTTGGCACATAGCCGCATTATAGTTAAGCAATGCGGGTTAGCCGCATTTAAGTCTTGTAAACGTTTAAAATACTATAGCATTTTACATTTGGTCAGCGTTAAAAGTCAACTCATTTTTGCAAATTTTAAAACAAGAAACTTATTTTACCAGTCTTAAATGCCGCTATTGGACTTTAACCGCGTTTTTGTTTAGTTTTTTTCACTTAACGGTGTTTTAGTCTTGTAATGCCATACATAACCTTTGCAAAGAACAGCCGAACAATATTGCCATTAAAGTACTTTAACGGCTTTATTGAGACGGAAATTCAAATAACGGCAGTTTAGCTATGTAATTTCTGATTTTTTTCATCATTAATAAAAAAATTAAATCCCTTAACCGCGTTTTAGCTAAGAAATTAAGGTAACTGCATTTTAGCTATGTAATCTTGCAAAAATTGTGCACTGATTCGTAGTTAATGACATACTATCTCAGAAACTAAACAAGATAGAAAAAATCGGGAAAGATGGTTAGATGCGGAATTTTTTTCTTATTAGGATGGTATTCATAACTCAAAAATGACCAAATGTTAGTTAACGGCATTATAGCTAGAGGACGGCAGATTTCCACTGCCGTTTATTATTTTCCGAGAGTTGATCAACTACCTAGAAAATTTATCAACTTACGAGTCTTGTTATTTTCCGGTGACATATACAGCGCGCATACAAGCGCGCATACAATCACAAAATAATTATGTATAATTTCGATTCTGTGTACAGAATTATAGCTCTAGCTTTGATTTGAATATGAAGAAGTCAAAGAAAGTAAGAATTAATGGACACCAGTGGAAACAGATAACACAAGCAAGATGCAACCCATTCTTCAACATTCAATGATGACCACGATCCTCAGTCATGAAGGAGCGACCGAAGAGAAAGTATACCTACATTGGCTGTACGTATCTTCAACTAGCGGCCACCCGCGACTTCGTCCGCGTGGAATTTCTTATAACCCCGTAATGTTATTTAGCCTATAGCCTTCCTCGATAAATGGACTATCCAACAAAAAAAGAATTATTCAAATCGCACCAGTAGTTTCGGAGATTAGCGCGTTCAAACAAACAAACAAACAAACTCTTCAGCTTTATTATATTAGTATAGATTAGTATAGATACTGGCCAAGACTGAGATTTTCAAGATTGGCCAGATAGCGCATTTGGTAGAGGAGACCAACGCCAACCCATACGCCAAAGGTCATGGTTTGGACTCGCACCCTGGACAAACATTCGTGTGATGAACACTTGTGTTTGTTCAGTGTTTGAGTGTTAAAAATTGTATTTAAGTATTATTATTTGTATTTCCTCTGTTGTCTGATATCTGTAACACAAGTTTTGTAACAAAAGTGCTCAAGCTACATAGGTCCACAAAATAATTACACACAGAAGTTAGACTTTGACCTGATTTTGAATTTAGAAGAGTTCGTTGACATACGCTTGGGTTGTTGCCCGGCATGAATACATAAGCGCGCGGCCTCTACCATAGACCTCGACAGTTTGACAATCTTATGTCATAAGTTAGGATTAATGTGGTCGAAAAGGCGTTTTTGCCCGTTAGTGCGCATGCGTGAGTACATGACATATTTTTAGCTCTTAGTGGGCAGTCAGCCTTCTGTGTCAATATGTATTTTGTGATAGTACGGAGTTCGGTCAATTTATAAGTTGTTGTATGAATTTAATTCAAAAAAAAGGTGGCAACTCACCTCATACCTAGCTTCACTGCACTCGTTGCATACATCCACAGGTGTCGTGGGGGGGCTGTCTATTGGAGCCCTGTCATCTTTGTGGAGGATGATGATCAGGTCCGGGTCATCTAAGTAGTACACCTCGTCGTTTTCAGCCACCATGGCTCGGAGCCGGACTACTTGGTCCTGGTTACTCGACCTTGGAGATATCCAGTGGATCTGGAAAATGGTGATGGTAATACAGTGGAGCGGATTACTTGTAAGTATTGTAACGATAGGAAATTCTTTTCTTTCATTACTGGCTGTTGATTTGAAAGAAAGAAAGAAAAATATTACATTTATTAATTTGGACACCACAACACTTAATTATTATGATACATACAAAGGACACAAACACAATAAAATACAAAAGACACAAAAAAATATATTAGATTAAATAGGTATCATGATAATGTCTATTGATAAGCTGACTTTATTCTGATTTTTTATTACTTTGAATGTATGTATTACATAGCTAGGTAATATCTGAAAAAAAAAATGATTTAAATTGAATTGAATTAAATCAAATTAAGTCCTAAGCCCCAGAAACCTTTGTCTGATGTATAGACCTTACGACTCAATAAAGACAGAACAAAAAATTAAAAATAAACCCAATAAGACAAACAGTGTCCCTCCCCATTGCCCAGGCAGTCGCCATTAGCGTTTTTGCCGAGTCCTATCCCCGATAATTTGCAACTGGCATGAGGGCAACAGTGAAGATTTGTTAAATTTCCTCCTCTGACACTTAGTTTATTTTCCCTTTTCTTAAGTAATTGGTAATAGAAAATATTAGCTGAGTTGAGAAATGCTTCGCTTTTAATCCGTTTTTAACAGTGTTGTCTCAGTTTTTTTTATTCAACGTCAGACTAGCATTATTTTTGACCTCGATCACACCTGATTTTACGTGAGATAAGGTTTATGGTGGGCCATGCTTGCAAGTAAAAAGCCTATTCACTCTGCCTTAAAGAGGTCGGTTATATAATATAGTCCGAGCAAATACATCGGCGGCTGTTCGCATCAAAAGGAGTTCGCAAGCGCTTAGTGCGAATAGCTGGAACTTCACATGTAGGGATTTAAGCCACAATTTTACAATACATTCACGAAATGAAGAACTATCGAATTACCTGCGGTATTTCCGGACGATCGACCTGCAAACCTTCAAA
>JABMDO010002974.1:0-22368 GCA_014851415.1 Cnaphalocrocis medinalis
GTGGCAAATAAACATTATAATAACATTGTAGGACTTACCATTGTGAATTAGACTGAGATTGAGATTAATATTTAAAAAAATAGCAGCAAATAAGACGCTAACGATGACTGTGAATATGTCAAATTGACCGAATTGACGTTTACGTTTAATTTAGTTTTAACACTGATACCGACTTAAAATACTACAAAGGAATCTAATTTCATACAGCCATTCATTAAACGCCCCCGGACGCCCCGTTGGTCTAGTGGTTTAAGTACCGGGCCGTGATCTCGGGGTCCCGGGTTCGATTCCCGGGTCGAGCAAAAGTATGTTTCGAATTTTTCGAACATAGCTCGGGTTTGTGATCACCAATCCGCATTAGGCAAGCGTGGTGATTAAGCCTAATCCCATCATAGTAGTGATAACTTGATTTCTATGATGGAGGCCTTTGCCCTGCAGTGGGACAGTATATAGGCTGATACTTTACTTTATTCATTAAACTATTTTGATTGCAGTGTTTAAAACCTGCCTTAAATTCTGTCAAGTGTAAGTGCTTATTAGCGCCATCTAGTTGGTATTTGTGATACTTTCTTTTCTTCTTTAGCTTTATTATTCTTGTTTTAAGGGCTATTGATAGATGGCGTTTAAACTAAAAGATACAGGGCCAGAGCATAAAAGTCAGAGCCTTCACAGCAGGTGTGCTTCCCTGGCGGGAAAAATGCCCGGAAGATTTAAAACTTTTGAAATGTTAATAAAATAAGGGAAGGGAAATACCTACCTACTTGTGTGTATACTCTTGGTAGGTAGGCCTACCTTATCAATTTTCCACGAGCTAAAAAAGAAAAGTAATTTCCAAATTGACTGCCTATTTTAGGAATAGTTAATTGGTCGAAAATAAGATAAAATATTCTTACGTCTTAAAATTGTTACTGAAAAAGTTTCTTGTAAAAAAATAAATGAAACTACAAACTTTAATGTTTTTTAAAATAAAATTATCCTCAATGTACGGGTGAATAACTTGATAAGTCGTTGGTGAATGAATTGACAAGTCATATTTAAAGAAAACTAAAATAAATTCAGCTATGAGGCTTAACACCGTTCGAAAGATCAGAAAAAATACCTATAAACAAAGCCACAGCCATTTACTAATTTAATATCCTGATTTACCAGGCGAAGCCAAACTTTAAACTGCTCCCCTGTAAAATTGCCATTTTAGACTTGTCAAGTTATTCACGCCAGGCACGCATTTAACAATAATAAATGAATATTATAAAAGGAAAAAAGGAAATACAGTCAGTGCTTTCAATTTTTATTTTTATACAATGTAACTAAGAAAAATGTCATAGGTAGTGAAAATCACATCAAAATCCTGTAATAACACTGCGCTTAGGTACACATTAGTGAACAGACCTTCTATTATGTTGTTATTTTATAGTATACTCCAAGCTGGAATTCAAGACCAAAAAATCTACGACAGATACGTCACTGTCAAATCTGTTAATGTCACTTACGTCATTTTCAAGTGACGTTTTCAGGTTTCGCCAACCTTTTTGGCATTATTTTTCTTATTATGCAGACTAAACTGTCAAGTTTCCATACATTGTTAAAATGTTGTGGGTAGATACCAAATGTTACTGTTGTAAGCGCAAATATTTTAATAAAGTGTGAAAAAAGTTAATAAAATTATTTATTTAAATTAAAGAATCACAATTACCAATAAATAAATTAGATCAGCGAGTGTTTTTAGAAGAAAAGGGGTATACTATGGTACGATCATTTTATTGCAGTAGCAACATGTAGTAGATTTTTTGGTCTTGAATTCCAGTTTTGGGTATTAGGTAGGTAGGCATGTACAGCCACACATCAGGCACCATCAGGTTACTACATTTCATAATGTGTATGACAGTAAGATGAGAGTCGATTGAAGAAACCTGACAGATTTGTATAGGTAGGTAGGTAGTCTCGTTTTGTAATGCATCCGAGTTTAACATGTTTTAAGTTATTTAACTTAGAATGTATAAAGAGGGTCAACGGGAATTTCGAAGTCACAAATGTACTTCTGCAGGTATGCTCTGAATACGCTTCGGGCTTCAGAAACGGCGAGTTCCTTGGCCGTCGTCAGGGGGTGATCCCTGAGCTTTTGGAAAACCAAAGCCCACTCTGAGTCTGGAATGTTCAAAAGTTCAGATTAGTAAAAACAAAATATAGAACGATGATCTCATCATCTCATCATCATCATGACGCCCCCGATGGCGCAGTGGCTAAGGTGTTCGCCCGAAGAGCGAAAGGTCCCGGGTTCGATTCCCAGTCAAGTCAATTTAGGAAACTACATTTTCTTAATTTTCTTGGGTCTGAGTGTTCTGGGTACCTACCTACCTACTCATAGTAGGTACAGGGGTTGCCCTAGTTTGAGACCAGGTTGATTGGTGTGATTGTCTGGTGCATTTCGTCGCAGTCGTAGAACAAAGACGGATCTGCAATTTAGCAATTTTACAGGAGAGCGTTTTAAAGATTTTGTATGGTATATTACTTTATATTTTTAAACCAGTTATTCAATTAACATGAAATTTGGAGAAGTTGTTGTGTATGAGGGCTTTTATGATGTGATTAACAAAACAAATTCCTAATATGTATAGTTTTTGTAAAAAGTCACATCAGTCGTTGTTCGGTGGAGTTCACTGTGACGCATGTGATTAACCGACGTTATTCTATGGAGTCAGATTTTTTGGATCATGACGGATAATACTTTCCGTCAGTGTTTTAGGGATAGTAACAAAAATTTTAGGGACGGTTTTGAAATACGATTATGTAGATCTAGGAAAGGAAATGAAATAACCAACAATTTATAATTTTACTTTTTTGTTATTGTTTGATAGGTAGCAGACGAGCAGGCGGATCACCTGATGGTAAGCAATTGCCGCCGCTCATGGACATGGACACCTGCAACACCAATGGAGTCACAAGTGCGCTGCTAACCTTTTATGCTAACCTTTATCCCTTCCCCCGGTGGGCCTCCGGTACCCTCACTTACTTGGCGAAACACAGCACAGGAGCTGCTTCACGCCGGTTTTCTGTGATGCAGTGGTATCACTCTGATCGAGCCAGCTCATTCATGCAGAAGCATGGCTCTCCCACAGTTAAATCATTTTATTATCACATCAGGCACGAGAGAATAAGAGAAAATAAGAGAGAATCTTATATATAGAAATCAAGAACCTCGGAATGAATACCCGCATATAAAAGTAATAATAATATCGTACTTTATGCGATGCTATTATTATACAAGGTGTTTTTTTTATATTGAGGACAATCAAGATGACCTCACTCCGCCTGATGGTAAGCGGCCGAGAGATCCAAATATGAGGTTGACAGGCACAAAAGAACAAACTAAGTACCGATTGAGTCTGTCATCCTCATCCTGAAGGCCTGCTGAGATTCTGTTTCACGCCCAGCCTAAACCCAGGTTGCAAAAAAGGAGGAAACACATGAACTGGTAGGACATTCCATAACTTGATGGCTTGGGGGCAGCTAAATCTCTTGGTGCGCGCCGGCCATGTCTGGATGGCAACGCTGTCCAGCACGTGTTGTTTGGGAATGGAAAGGAGAGGATGGGATTAGTTGGAATAACTCATCAGAGTATTCTGTATTATAGTGGCGGCAGAGAACACTAAGACTGACAAGGTCTTTACGTAGCTGAAGAGGTTCTAAGGACTTAATCACCTCATGATCTCCAATAATACGGATAACAAGTCGCTTTAAACCTGTTGAGAGCCTCCAGCAAGTATTTCTCCGCGTAATACTTGTTGGAGGTTTACCATCTCAGAGATAAGAGCAATATTCCATACACGGGCGAACATGTGCCGTGTACAGGAGACAAAGCTCACTCTATTCACTCTATTCAGAATCCCGAGTTTATGGGAAGCGGTTCTTATGACGCTCTTGATTTAGTCTCGTTGATTCAAGACTATCCTGTATTGATAAAGGGGTGCTCTGAAGAGTGGGATGGGATAGGAAAGATGATACCTTAGCAGAAAATACACACACCTGTGTTTTCTTGGCATTGAACTCGACAAGATTGCTGGGATTGATTTAATAATTATGGGTATGAATGGGTGGAGGAACAGAAGAGGGCAAAAAAAGAGATGGAAGCATTGTGTGAAAAATTACATGATCGAAAAAGGGGTGGCTGATTCGACGATGAATGTCAGAGACGTATACATAACCAGGGAACATGGTAGAAAGATGATGATAATCTTATGTGCACCATTCGACTATCAAACGGATTGCCCATATGGGAAAGTGAGTGCGTTACCAACGCAAGCTGTTTTGCTACAATTTTACAATCTTTCATGTTTCTACAAAAAAGGGATATTATTAAGTGTGGGTCGATAGTGTACACGTCCAACAGATGCATTAGTAGGTGGATCATCAAGAGTCGTCCACATGTCTGTATGTCCATTAGTCAATGTCCATTTTCAGTTTAACACGAGATAGCGATAGGGTAATCGCATGATTCTTGTTTCATTACCAACTTTGCTTTTACTTACAATGAGCAGCAAGAATCACGCGTGCATTCTCGATCGCTAAATAGGTCAAACTGACGCGTCGTCAGACGTGTGGACGGACGGCAGATGTTCGCCCCGAAACCCTTTGATCTTTACAAAAAACCGGCAATAATCACATTCGAGACGAATGCTCTGCAGGCGTATAAATACCTACAACAGACGCACAAATTACACCCTCTACACGTCGGTAGGCGCATCGGTGGATGATATCTGCAGACGCATCTGTCTACGTGTGGGCCAGGCTTAGTAAATAAAAATAAATTATAAGAAAAATATCAAAATAAGTAAATTAAGAAATGAACAATGACGTATTTATAAAATGCTCCCACGAATAACGTCGGATGTGCATATTCGACTTGCAGCTATCCGTAGAAAAATAACGGATCGGACAATACGCCCTCAGAAGGTCCATAGGACAATGACGATCATTCAATTCCGTCTAGAAAATTATACTCGTCCAACAAGTTTGTACTGTGACATGTTTAAATATAATAAATTATATTTACACTGTGATAATACAAAAATCAAAAAACAAAAAAATATTATTTTGATTCCTAGGACAAGGACGAATTTGACAAACCGTCGTCGTTCGCTGGATAAGTAAATTAAACCTTAAGTTATAACCTAACAGCATACGGAATCTTTGTAAAGCCAGTAAATCAACAAAATATTATAATAATTATTTACCCGTGACGTTCCATAAAACAAGGACGATACTAGTGATCCGCCGCAGTGAGCGGGGTGCGGGGGGGGGAGCACTATCCGCCGGACATGGACGGATTCTTTAATCGGTCGTAGTTCTACGCTCACAGAATCAAATCCGTCGTTATTCTAGACAATATCTCAGGCATTGAGTAACTTTTTATAAAAATGGTAACATCAACCGATAAAACACTCGATTACATGCCGATTTATGAAATAAAAAAAAATTTGAAAAAACTCAGAACCGTCTTTGTTCTACGACGCCGACGATTTATTTATCTTATCATAAAAAAAATTTGGCACTTCCATCTCTTCTATTGATGTGTTTGTAATAAGTCCTACTTAAATAAGTAGTTTTTTTTTATATGGAATATTCAAAGTTTCAGATCAGTAGAACAAATTCAGAATGATGATCTCATCATGCGACGCATTTTTTTGACGCAAAAAAATTAGGTAAGTAAGTAGGTACTTTTAGGTAACTACTTAACAAACTCTTTTATGTAACTAAGAAAATGGATAGGAATTTAAAAGAGTCGGACACGCCCATTAAAGGTTTCGTAGCTGCTGCACCTAACTTTATTTTCATATATGAGTTGTTTGAAGAAAACATCTGGTTTACGATTTACCTATAAGATGGTACCTATTAGAAAAACTACATAGGTTGGTAGGTACTAGATTGCGTTCAACTCAACTTTCGTTGTCTATATGTTTTTTTATCGTATTATAAATGTACAGATGATGAGAAGGGCGGAGGAGATATTTTCCCACTTGTACAGTTTAGAAAGAAATGAATCAAAATTCAAGCATGATTTAGTTCTGCTAGCATTCGTCACGAGTTATTCTCAATGCCCCTTAACACTTGGCGCACGGGTGCACCGCACGCATCCCTATTATAGCTAAAGCTGCCCCTGAATAAATTACCTTCTTCAATATCAGCACTCATCGAATCAACGTCATTATCAATTGGCGCTGGGAAGTGGGCAGAGAATACTCCATTTCTCACAGCTTGGGATGTCAAGCCATCGCCCAAATGAATCACAGCAGTTAACACAAAGTCTGTAACAGATGATATATAACTATATATTTTTTTTATGTGATAGGTAGCAGGCGAGCAGGCGGATCACCTGATGGTGAGCAATTGCCGCCGCCCATAGACACTTGCAACACCAGTGGAGTTACAAGTGCGCTGCCAACCTTTTATCCCCTTCCCACCCCGAGTGGGCCACCGGTACCCTCACTCACTCGGCGAAACACAGCACAGGGGCTGCTTCACGCCGGTTTTCTGTGAGGCAGTGGTTTTCATTATTATTTTTAGCGATTATATTATTATGCATCAAGAAAGTCATGAAATTAATTGATGGCGTCACTGCTACCATAGTGTTTTATGGTGGCCCCATTGGTTATAATATTTACTATGGAACTCCGTAATAGGTCCTCAAAAATAAAATCCCACCAAAATACTTGTAAAAAAAAACCAAGTCCGTAAAAAGTGGTGAGATCCATGTTTTGCCAAGTCGGTTATTCTTTTATTGACTTGGCAATCACATTAAAACACAATATATCTCACAAGTAATGCATTAAATTGATTCGGTTGTTTGGTGCGTGGTGATTAAGCCTAATCCCATCATAGTAGTGATAGCTTGTTTTCTACGATGTAGGCATTTGTCCTGCAGTATTGGAAAACGCCCCGTTGTGATCTAGTGGTTTACGTACCGGGCTGTGATCTCGGGGTCCCTGGTTCGATTCCCGGGTCGACCAAAGTATAATTCGAATTTTTCGTACATAGCTCGGGTTTGTGATCACCAATCCGCATTAGGCAAGCGTGGTGATTAAGCCTAATCGCATCATAGTAGCGATAACTTGATTTCTATGATGGAGGCCTTTGCCCTGCAGTGGGACAGTATATAGGCTGATATTAAATTGGGACAGTACCTATACCTTCAGGTTGATACTTTACTTTCACTTAAGTATACTCACTATAGACATTATCGCTGATGAAATAGTCTAGAACGGTGATCTTTGGTATCTGTCCTCTCTGGCTAAGGATCACGGGTATCATATCTGCCTCTACAGATATGTCAGTGAAGGCAACCGACATGACTAGATTGTTAGTTTGCTCGTTGATGCTGAAAAATACCGTTTACAAGAAGGTAAAATTATATAATCAATGACAAGGCATAAAGCTAAACCGTAAAACGAAACACTTGCGCGATGTAACCGGCACCCAGCGCCATCTATTGGTATTGTGTGGTTAACCTTCGTTTTGTTACATTATAATGTATCGAAACGAAGGCTCTAGCATTATATTTGAAGGAAATACTAGTGGCCCGCCCTTACTTCGCTTCGGGACCATAATTCAGAAATGAACTATTAGATGGCGCTGTGCTAAATTACATCGCGCAAGCGTTTCGTGTTTTCGGTTTACCTATAAGCCTTGTCGTTGTCTATAGAAGTTATCTCTTTATAAATAGTATAGAAGATTATATCGAACGTGCCTGGTGTACCTACTATAAAACTTGGCAGACGTGCAGACGGTTCACCTGGTGGTAAGCGATTGCCGCCACCCATATACAACCGCAACACCAGAGAAGGCCAACCTGTACCCCTTCCCCCCGATTGTTCCTCCGGTACCCTCACTCACTCGGCGTAATACAGCGCTGACGCTGCTTCCTATGAGTATCACAAAATTGCTTCCTACTGAGGTAACAAATACTTTGAGTATAAAAAAAAATCGTAATTTTTTTTACAAGTACTAAATTAAAAATGGTTGATTGAAAAGAGTTTTTACTCAAGTAATGAAATACTTTGACTCATTCCAATGAGTGTTGTACTGTAACCCATTTATTTGGACATCACCTACATCAGGAGTGCGGATGCGTTGCCGGCCTTTTAGGAAGGTATAGGCTCGTTTCTTGAAGATTTGAATGTTGCATCGGTACGGAAATGCCACTGCGGATAGATTTTATTATAAGTATTTTTAGTAGTAGTAGTTTACTTTAATGTAATACTTACTAAAACTCCCTTACATCACCATCCAGACCTGTCATAGTTGCCTCATCAATTATGGCACTAATATTGACCCAAGGAAGGTTGTCAATGTACAGGTCTCTGGTCACCGGTTCATCACTAGGGTCCCTGATGGCAGAGCAGCTGCTTTTCTCCTCGAAGAAGTCGCGAATGCAGGAGACGAGATCCTCGCGACCATCACAGGGCTTAGAGATGGAGGGCTCTTGGTCATTGTTCTCCAAGATAGTTTTGATGACTGTGGTGTCATCTGGAAAGACAGCATTATTCAGAATTTGCTAATGATGATTTACACTCATAATCATCATCATTAGGCCCGCTACCAGCTGTTTCAGCGCTCGCGTGCAATACCGACTATGCCGCCCTAGTATCCCTACTAACTACTACGCTACTGCTGAGAAGTCGCACAATTTTCCGCCCCCTGCCGCCCGCGTATGACGCACGCGTTCCACACCCGCTTGCGGCAGCCTTGATCATTATCAGCCTGTCTCAGTCTACTGCTGGACATAGACCTCCCCCAGTATTCGCCATTTCACCCTATCTTCTAAAACGCATTCAGTCTATACCCAACGGCTTTTCGCAGATCGACACTCCATTTAGCCGGAGGCTGTCCTACACTACGCTTTCCGAGTCGCCGTCTCCACTCCAGAACTTTTCTACCCCAACGGTTGTCAGTTCTTCGACAGACCTGCCTACCTGCCTATGGCCAGCCCATTGCTACTTCAGCACGATGATTTACACTGCTGATGATTAAGTTTGCCTCGTGGCTTTCTTTGTTTTTACACTGGACTCTTTTGGGCGACTTTAATTTTCTTTCATGTGATGAGGTGTCATACGAGCAGACGGATCACCTGATGATAAGTAATTACCGCTGTCTATAGACAGATGCACCACCAGTAGAGTCACAAGTGCCCTGCCAACCTCTACCCCCTTTCCCCCAATTGGGCCCGTACCTTACTTGCTGGACGTAAGACAGCGCAGACACTGCTTCACGCCACGGTCTTCTGTGAGGTCGAGCCAGCCAATTCATGCCAAAGCGTGACTCTCCTATGGCCAAATTTCTACTTCTAGTTTTTTCACTTAGTTAGCTTTTTGTTCAATAGGTATATTGTTAGAAACTCACAGGGATGTAGCATAGCAGGCTCCAATTCGTAATCACAGATATTGTTTTGCAAATACATGTAAAAGTAGTACGAAGCTTTGGTGCGCACGATTTCAAGGAGAGTGGTCGGTACATCTACGAAAAGACTTTCATACGAAGAAGCGATGGCAGGGTCTGAAAATAAAAAACCAGGTTATTTACAAGCATAATATTTATTAGATGCAGCCATGGACAAGAGATATGGACTCCCCGAAAATAGGGGATGGATGAGCATTATGGTTAAGGGATGAAGGCAATAAATGTGAAATGGTAGTCAAGTCAATGTTTGTCGTGTTCACCGTCAAATATAAAAAATATCTAAATAGGTGCCAAGTTCAATACGGTGAGACCTAGTTACTTGGCTAATTCTCAGACAAACATATCGACAGAGCATAATATCTATTTGTCTGACTGAGTTGGATTATAAATAAACTCAAATGTTACAGTACCATCGCTTGCTGAGAACTTAGGGCCGACTTCCAACACTGCGTCGCTATTGGGCAAATAAGCAGTCACTGTTGCTAGTTCCATGGCAGATCTGGTAAGTCCGTCTTGGATAGGCACGACCGCTGTTAATACTATCGCTGAGGACAAAATAGAGTTTGAATTAGTCTTCTACAAACTATTCGTAAAATTTTAATTTGAAACACTTATACGATGTAATCTACGTCCAGCGCCATCTATTGGTAGGGCTTGAAACGATATTTCTTAAAACGAAGTGAGGATGAACTCTGTGCCATACTTGTGCTATTATGTATTCTGTGTACTTATTTGGTCTGTTTTAATAAAATATGTAAGGAAACAAACGTACCTAAGGTGTTTCCTCCTTTTTACAATACTGGGTATTTTAGGCGAGGCGGGGCGTGAAACGGCTTCTCAGCAGGCCTTTAGGGTGAGAGTGACATATTCAATGGATACTTTGTCTGTTCTTTTGTGCCTGTCAACATCAATTTGGATCACACAGCCGCTTACCATCAGTCGGAGTGAGGTCATCTTGATTATCCTCAATATAAAAAATAGCGCTCCTAAATACCTGTACACCGACATCTAATACCAAAATAGTGTCCTACAAAAAATTTTGCACTGATAGCCTCAAGTTAGATAGGTATTTTTGGCGAAGAAAGAAGGCCTATACTCAGCTACCTCCGGCATAATGATGATGCCATCTATAGTCAATCAAAAAACTTACAGTAAGCCGTCTTGACGTCTTCTTCGACAACGATTGGCTCCCCTCCATTTTGGTTGACAGACAAGATCACGCCCGGCGCTTCACAGATGAGGTTTTCGTAGTATATGGACATTATCAGGTTACCAGAGTCATTGTCAATGCTGAAACGAAATACCATAACTTTAGGCAAGTATACGAGTACAAGTTCGTTAAGATACGTCTTTTTCACTTTTTTTGTTTAGTTAACTTCGTATTAGACCCACTTATCTTCTGTCTCTCAGCAGATATACTGTTTTACGTGATAGGTAACAGTCGAGCAGACGGATCAGGTGATGGTAAGCGACTGCCGCCGCCCATAGACACCTGCAACACCAGTGGAGTCACAAGTGCGCTGCCAACCTTTAACCCCCTTTCCCCCAGGCATCCTATCCGAAACGCAGCGCAGGCGTTGCTTTACGCCGGTCTTCAAGGCCGTGGTTTTACCAAAAAACTTACTAGAATTTCTCAATTTCTCCTTCCATCGTCAGGTAAGTTTTCTTGACGATCGCCGTGAGATTAGCGGCTGGCACGTAGACGGGAAGACTGGTTTCCTGGTACAGGTTTGAGTTGCCTTCGTTGACCACCTCACCGTCTCCATTATCCTTGAAGTATTGCCTCACACAATCTAAGTTTAGGTTGGATTGGCACGGCTCGTAAATGGAGTCATCTAAAACACAAAAAAAATAAATCCTACTACTATTATAAAGGCGAAAGTTTGTATGGATGTATGGATGTTTGTTACTCTTTCACGTAAAAACTACTGAATGGATTTGAATGAAACTTTACCACAATATAGCTTATAGATCAGAATAACACATAGGCTACAATTTATAACAATATATTGTGTGGATTGTCCAAAATATGACGGTAAGTGTCAAAATTAACTCCACGCGTACGAAGTCGCGGGCGGCCGCTAGAAGATTTATAAAACCCCCGATAAGTTACCAAAATGTACGTATTCAATGTACGATTATTGAAATCCAATGAAAAATTATAAGATATAGACACACACAGACAGACAGATTACCTAGTCGTTTTTGCGTCGGGGGTTAATAAATAATGCTGTGTGAAAAAAAATACAGTACATTACATAAGATCCCCGTTTTACGAGAATTCTGAGACTTACTGCACTTTATTAAAGAATGATTATATAATGTTCGTTATTTGGCCTTTAAAAAGAGTAAGTAGCGAATTTCTTGCCGGATATTCTGGTCAGAATCTACTTTCCGATTCTGGTGGTAAACGAGCATTATCCGTACCTACTAATTTTATAAATGGGAAAGTGTGGCTGTTTGAAGGTTTTATTTCTTTCACGGCAAAATGGAGATTTTTAAGTGGAGATAGTTGAAGGGATGGAGTGTAAAGACTACTTTTTGCCTCTTTCTGACCCCCCATTTTAGGGAAGTGGGGGGGCGCGAGCGAAGTCGCAGGCAAAAGCTAGTGTCTGTATATTTGTAGTTGGTATATCTAATGTATCAACATTATTTATTTAATTACATGTAAATTATAGGTACATTATTCGAAAATATATATTTTTTTAAATATTTTTAATGTATGTAAGTAGGTATGACGATTTGTAAGTGCTGTGTTATATAAGTAAAAACCTATGCAAATAAAGATCTAGAAACTTTTTTTGGCTTTGACTTGGACTTAGGTATGTACTCCACGCGATTAGATAGAAACCTACTTATGTAAGTAATTACTGTGCTAATGTAGTTTTTGTTCCTACTTATAAGATACCTAATTGAAAAAAAAACTTACCACATGTTACCATGCAAGTGACAACTGTTATCTGAAAAAAATATTTTACTTATTAAAATGGTAACCGAAAGCGTGTACTTATGTACCTACCTAATGAATCCTAAATATCGGAATCGTCGTTTTTGGCAACTGGTTGAGTAGCAAGAACGTCAGTTCTTCTTCGGCAACTGGTTGTCAAACTTGGTTGCCAATGCGGCCGAAAGGTCGCGGGACACGTAACGGAAAATGTCTTACTTTATTAAAATAATAAAATTAACTTCACTCCAAACAGACTACGGTCCATCGCTACTTGACTATCTGTAATTAGCTGTTATTTATTTATTAATTTATAAAATATATAGTAATTGTGGTGTTAGCGGACCTTAATCTTCTTCTATACTACTTATAAAGAGATAACTTCTATAGACAACGACAAGGCTTATAGGTAAACCGAAAACACGAAACGCTTGCGCGATGTAATTGAGCACATCGCCATCTATTGGTTCATTTCTGAATTACAGTCCCGAAGCGAAGTGAGGGCGGGCCACTATAAATATTAAAAAAACTCACCAAAAAAGAAACTGAGGCAAAAAGTTGTTTCATCCATCACACGGTGATTAGAAATACTAAAGCGCATTCTTCTAAAACTACTTATATACCTCTACACAAAGGAAAACTACAATATTTATTAAAACGATGAAGGAAACATTCTAATTCTATTAGTAAAGTAATGGTTTGGAGATAATTTAAAAACGATATTCTTATTTAAATAAGGATTATGAGGTTAAAGACGTAGGTACTTAGGTAGGTATTTTTGGACTACTGTAAATATAGAGTGTATTCTGTTACCATTTGCATCCTTTTAACCATGTCTTTTACTAATCATTCACACTTGTTTTAACAAAAAAAAAGGAATAGGTATGTAACTTACGTCTAATCAATTTTAATAACTCTAGGTACGTCCATCCACATATCAAAGCGACTCCGCTACTGAATGTCGAAGTTTGAAATGCCGACTTATGTTAGTTCTAAAGTGCATGATCTCGATGTACGCTATTTCAAAAGTTCACAGGCCAGAAGTATGCAAGGCCGACGTATTGTTAGTTAGAAAGCATACGAATGCGAATGTACGCCAGTTCGAAATTACCCTGTAACGAAGTATGAAATGCCGCCGTGTTTTAGTTATAAAGCATAGGTGTGCGATGTACGCCAATTCGAAAATACCCTGTTACGAACTCCTACAAAAGTATACTTGACTTTAGGTAGGTACATTGTCAGGATGATTTATTTCTTTTACGCAGATAATTAATTTAATATTGGTAGGCTACCCAATTTTTGATGGGACATAACATGGAGCATGCTAAAACTACCAAATCCAAATAAAGAGAAACAAATTATGATAGGTATTTTGGGAACTACGTTCGGAGTCCATGAAAATTCATCCCATTGAAAATTGTAGCTAAATAGTATCAGCCTAATATACTGTACCACTGCAGGGCAAAGGCCTCCATCATAGAAATCAAATTATCGCTACTATGATGGGATTTGGCTTAATCACCACGCTTGCCTAATGCGGATTGGTGATCACAAAACACCGAGCTATGTTCAAAAAATTCGAAACATACTTTTGCTCGACCCAGGAATCGAACCCGGGACACCGAGATCACGGCCCGGTGCTTAAACCACTAGACCAACGGGGCGTTAAAAATAAATATAAATTATAGTTTAGCTATTTCTATCCTCGATAAGAGGTCAGAATCAGGTAGAGTCATACACAATATTCTTACAGCGAAAGAAGAAAGGGTATATGCCCATTATGTTGCGATTAATTTATTATTACTTAATACAAAACTGAAAAAAAAAAGTATTTTATGCCTAAAACCTTTTGTAACTCTACGAGTGCTGCAGGTGTCTATGGGTGGCGGCAATCGCTCTCCATCTGGTGATTCGTCTGCCTGTCTGCGGCCAATCACATAAAAAAATATATGTGGGTTTCCTATAGATTGTCGAAATAGGTGTACCTACAAAAAATTTAGGACATAGCGCTAAAATATAATTTATTTTATGCCCAATTTTAATGTCGGGAAGATCCTTATTAAGTATTATAAAAATTTCCTAGTTGTCTGTCCTCTGGCTTTGACTAAAGCCCAACTGTTAAAAACACGCTCTAAAAATACGAAACAAGGAACGTGACGACCGCTGCAATAAAATAAAATTAATTACTTACACGTAGGTAGATTGTATTTTAGGCATTTTTAGGGTTCTGTATGGCAAAAAACACGGATAAAACCTTGTACTTAGATTCGTCATGTCTGTCTGTCCGTATGTCACAGTCATACAGAGGTTTCTAAATCGTTCCTTTCTAAACTAAGTAAATAGGTTACCTGAGAGACATGATAAATGTGTGCCCCCTCTAAATTAGAGAATGATAAAAAAAAACTTATAATGATATAAGTATATTAGGTAACCTAAAAGCTTCCTACGAAAATTGGTCTCAACGAAATATAGTCTGTAGATAATTTTAATACCAGATAATTCCTTATTTCAACTTCAATATACTTAAGTCCAATATGAAAATCATCCACAAATCAAAACGCTTCATACAATAGCAAAGCTTAAGTTCGTTCGTGCATGGAGTATTGCGGTCACCTGTGGGATGGCTCTGCCAAGTATCAGCTGGCTGCCCTCGACTCGATTGAGCGTCGAGCGATGAGGTTAGTAGGTGACGCAGCGATAGTGAAACACCAACGAAGAGTGGCCTGTCTATAAATTTTTACAGGATGCATTTTGGGGAGTGCTCGAAAGAGCTTCACGACCTAATACCACCTTCTCCTTTCTACCACCGGACAATGCGGAAGACTAAAGGAATCCACCCGTACACTGTGGAAGTTCCACTACCGCGTACTAAGCGTTTCGCTTCTTCTTTCTTATTACGAACTGCTAAGGAATGGAACAACTTGCCAGCTTCTGTATTTCCAGAGGTGCTACAACCAGAGATGTGAATTATTTGAAATACAATAATTCAAATGCAAAGACAAAATGCAAAATACCCATTTTTATTTATATTTGAAATACTTTTTTCTAAATGGTATTTTGTATTTTATTTGAAATAGCTCTATTTGAATATTTAGTATTTATAAAATACAAAATAGTTTCGTTGCATTTTTAATTCATTTTAACAATTTTCATTCTTAATCCATCCATCATTTCAAATATAATACCTGCTTACCGAGTTCTGCCCCTGTAGAACGACTATTTCATTTGGTGGAATGATTATGAGGCCCCATAGGCGAAAACATGAAAGATGGAACTCTTTGAACAAATACTAGTTTTAAAATCAGTTACAATAAATAAAAGGTTATGCTTAACAATGTATTTTATTTTCAAAACCTATTTTAAAAATACGTATTTTGCATTTTGTATTTAAATACTTTTATTCAAAACTATTTTGTATTTCTATTTGAAATAGTGCTAGCAACTATGCATTTGCATTTTGTATTTAAATAACTTTACTAAATTATTTTTCACAACTCTGGCTACAACTTGGGTTGTCTTTAAGTCGAGAGTGAAATAGGCTTCTTCTGGGAAAGCACGCTACATCTTAGACCTCATTGTCACTCTCCATCAGGTGAGATGAGGTCAAGTGCAAACCCATCTTATATAAAAAAAAAATAGGCTGCTTGCGTATGAGGCCACAACGCCTGCGTGCATTGTATGCATTGCTTTTCAATTTTGTTTGGTAGATAAATTTATATTTCCTTTGTAAGCGGTTAATTAGTTACGGTATTATACAACAGCTGGTCAAATTGTGCTTGTTTGATTTATAAGCAATCGCGCGTTTTTTTAGAGGGATCTTTCTTCCTCGAAAAATTTTTTTTTCAAGATTTTTTTAATACTATTTTTTTAACGAACAAGTGGGTCACCTGCTGTTAAAGTAATAATAAGTAGTCACCGACCATGAATCTACGAGATCTGAGAAGTCGCCGATATTATGTTGCCGGCCTTATAAGAACGAGTACGGTCCACAAAACTGAGGTTCGTTAAAAATCATCGCTAACCATTGATGAGGATGGAATGACAACCACTGACAGTTTTCCGAAATTGGTTACTATTAGCAGTATTGTATTTTTTACTAAAAACACCGATAATTGTGATCACGTTTGTAAAAAGGACTTTGGCACACATATGGGTCAAAATGGCATACCTCTCGTCGGTCGGGTAAAAAAGCATATCTTAATATCATGAAAATTATCAGGTGACATAGATCCATACTAATATTATAAATTCGAAAGTAACACTGTCTGTCTGTCTGTTACCTACTCTTTCACGCCAAAACTACTAAACGGATTTAAATGAAATTTGGTATACAGATGATCTAGACCCTGAGAAAGGACATAGGCTACTTTTTATTGCGAAAAGGGGGTTGGAAGGGGTTAAAAGGGGGATAAAAAGTTACTTTTCCACGCGGACGAAGTCGCGGGCGGCCGCTAGTATTCTATAAATCACGTATATTTTTATGTGAGAACTCTGTATCTGCTGTCTGATGTTGAATGTATTTTTTACTGTCATTATGTCCTCCCCACGTATACTTAGCTGGAGGCACGAAAGTATAGCGATGACTTTCTATGAAAATTGGTTTCTGCGCACTCAAGGTCTAACTACACTTTCTTGCGGCAGACTATATGTCATGTTGCCCGTCCAGGGTGGTGGACAAAACGTATTTTACTCGGTTTTTAGGGTTCCGTAGCCAAAATGGCAAAAACGGAACCCTTATAGTTTCGTCATGTCCGTCTGTCCGTCTGTCCGTCTGTCCGTCTGTCCGTCTGTCCGTCTGTCCGTCTGTCACAGCCGATTTACTCGGAAACTATAAGTACTACAGTGATGAAATTTGATGGGAATATGTGTTGTATGAACCGCTACAAAAATATGAACACTAAAAAGTAAAAAAAAAGAATTTGGGGGTGGGGCCCCCCATACATGTAACTGAGGGATGAAATTTTTTTTTTCGATGTACATACCCGTGTGGGGTATCAATGGAAAGGTCTTTTAAAATGATATAAAGTTTTCTAAAAAACAGTTTTCTTAAAGTGAACGGTTTTTTGAGATATCAGCTCTCAAAGTCGTAAAAAGTATGGTCCCCCCCCTCTATTTTATAAACTACGGGGTATAAAATTCTAAAAAAAATAGAGGTGATGCATGCTAATTAACTCTTTCAACGATTTTTGGTTTGATCAAAGTATCTCTTATAGTTTTTGAGATAGGTTGATTTAACTGTAATTTTGGTTAAGTTATTGTGCTTACACTGAAAACGATGGCTGAACCTTATAAGATAGATCAAAAAATATACTACAGTATTGTACACCTTTAAAAATCTTATATTTGCTGCTACGGAACCCTTTGTGCGCGAGCCCGACTCGCACTTGGCCGGTTTTTTTTAAATACTTATAATTTAGTTGACTTTAATTTTATGAAATGAAAAGGCCATAATTAATGAACCAAAGGTACGTACAGCCACACATCAAAGTATACAAAACTGTCAAATTTCTCCAACCGATTCACATCTTACTGCCACACACATTAGATTTTGACAAGTTAGAGAAATTTGACAGGTTGTGGTAACCTGATATGTGGCTGACTGTACCAAAAGTATATGAAATAGGTAGTAAAGATTTACTTATGAGAGATTTTACAACTAAATACTTTTTAGTACCTAAACCTTTTCCAACCCTCCTTCTTCGGATCGGGTAGGTAACTAAATAATATGTTATTTAATTATGTAAGGAACCCCATAGGAACAAAATAGTAATTACAGTGCAAATTTACTTTTTGCCTATTTACTCTCAAAATTACACGTGCATTGTGCATTATAATATTAGGTATCGCATTTAAATTTCGATGTGTTTTAAGTATAAAAGTGGCGTTACCAGCGCACCGATGCATTTAGAACGCAAAGATGAAGAACTTCTACGCAGTTTCTGTTTTAGTAAGTACCTACCTATTTCATAAATATTTTTTGCTTTTAATACGTAATTATGAGTAAACATCCTAACTAATATTAAAGTATAAATGCGAAAGTAACTCTGTCTGTCTGTTACTCTTTCACGCCAAAACTACTAAACGGCTTTGAATGAAATTTGGTTGAAAGTTGTCTTGGTGATTTTATTAGGTAGGTAAGTATTTTTCGGTGAATAAGGGTTTCTAGTAGACTACGGACCCTAAAAATGCACTTACTACAAGTAACATTTTTACAGATTGCAGCGTGTTCTGTTTCCGCAACATGCGGTAAGATTTTTTTTAATACCCACTTACCCTATTACCAATTTTACCTTTTTTGGAATCCAACGAATTCGTTTCTAAATTTTCATACATTACAGCGGGTTTGTGATCGCCAAAACCGCATTAGGCAAACGTAGTGCATAGGCCTAATCCCTCATAGCAGTGATGACTTGATTCCTATGACGCATGCACATTTTTATCTTTTCTTTGGCTTTCGTTTCGATTCTCGGACGGCATATCAGGTTGTAACAAAACGGGGTTTCAACGCAAAGTCACCTATTCTGACGGGTTCCCTACGTTACGTCGAAAGTCGTTTCAACCGATTTTTATTTCATCGAAACTATTCATCGAACACTCAATTGATCGACGCATCATTTCAACGAAGTTTTAATTCACCGATGTAACGACTCACCGAAAAACTTTTTATCGAAATTCATTTCACGACCATACATTTCACCGACATATTTAGTCGATGTAACGTTTCATCGAATTTTACGTGAAGGACTAGTGGGCTACATTACATTAATATACTTGATGATTATGATATTACCTATCGAATTACCTATTTGAAAAGTTGAAAAGTTTAGTAAGTCAAAATTGCTTTGATATGCCCATTTGGCGCCCTGATCTGATACCATTCTTTCAACGTAGGCCGAGCCATCGGTTAGCAAGCTGAGTGGCAGTGGGCTGGTCATATCTGCCGCAGAAACTGACAACCGTTGGGGTAACGAGTTCTGGAGTGGAGACCGCGTCTTAGTAAACGCAGTGTAGGACGACCTCAGAGGCCAGATGGAGTGACGATCTGCGCAAGAGGGCTGGCTGGAGTTGGATGCGAGTAGCCGAAGATAGATCAAAAGTGGCGAGCATGTTAGAGAGGCCTATGTCCAGCAGTGGACTGCAACAGGCTGACTGATGATGATGATGATGAGCCATCGGAGTCCTATGTGACTTCGATCTCTCCCATTAAGTTAGGGGCCCGCCTATTAGCTCTTTAATTTCCGGCATTTTTAAGACCCTCCAACTGCCGTCTGATCTCACAATATTATGAATGTAAATTTCAGCTTTGATAAGAAAGACAGGCAACCTGGTGATATCCATAAACTTTAAAGGCGTAAGATGCGAAGCTCCAGATGTGATTCTCTCCGTTCAACAGCTTGGGCAGGAACCAAAGGTCGTAGTTGAAGACGTCACTGCTACTTATCGTAAGTATTGGTATAGCGTTGGGTTCATAGGCGTAGAGTAGTTGTAGTTCGGGTTTTAAAGAAAATCCCCAAAAACAATACTTGTCAAAAAAACCAAGTCTTTCAAACTACCGTAAAAAGTGGTGAGATCCATGTTTCGCCAAGTCGGTACTCATTTATGACTTGGCGGACACATTAATGTATGACTAAGAAACTACGCCAATGGTTAATTTCTAATTGTTTTTATAGCTCCAAGATTTTTCAATTTGCATGTTAATTTAATTAACTGAATAGTGAACATATTTATTTATAATAACATCTTTTGTACACCTATTTTATGCAAATAAATACTTTGACTTTGACTTGGCAAAACAATAATATATTCACAAGTAATGCATTAAATTGATTCGGATGGCTAGGCATTAATGATGTTTTTTGTTCACAGCTGTAGTTTTAACAGCATATTCCTGCACAAAAGAAATCACCGCGGAATCATTGAAACAAGCTTAATTAGTGCCTACTTCCCAAGCACCAACTCAGAAGTGATTATTGGGCCAAGTTCTCGGAAAGTGAAGGTACATAATATAGCTGGCGGCACGAAAGAATAGCGATGACCGTTATTTTGCGCACTTGTAAAAAAGAAGACTTTCTATTAAAATTGGTTTCTGCGCACTCAAGGTCATAACTACATTTTCTAGCCGTAGACTATATCAATCTATGTTTTGAACTGATTTACATCAGTTCCTCTCCCAGCCTGTCTGGGGGTTGGTAGAACAATGGGGAAAATGTATGTGGATGCAAATTTTCATTGATACACCCTGAAGATATGGTGGGAAATCCCACAATGCCAATTCCTACTCTATATAATATAGGTATAGAAATTAATGCGCATTTTTCCTTTTATGCCTGTGTATCATAAATAAATGATTTTGAATAGTTTTTTAGATTTTCGTTGCATTATAACTATAAAGTAGGTATTATACCGGGAATTAACGCGACGTTTATCTTTAAGTACCTACATTGTATGTACAGACAGCCACACATCAGGTTACCACAATCTGTCGAATTTCCTCAACTGATTTTCAACCTAATGAGTTTGACAGTAAGATCAGAGTCGATTGAAGAAATTTGACAGTTTTGTATACTTTGATGTGTGGCTGCAACGTAACCGAAACGTCAAGCAGTAAGTACATACAATGAACTTAAAAATTAACGTCGCGGTGATTCCCGGTAGGTATAATACTTTAAATGATTTTGAGTTTGAATTTAACTATTTAGGATTAGAATGAAAGGAATGGCGAAATGATTTAGACAAAGAAGATACCTACCTTTTCGTTTGTTAATTAAATATTCCAATATTATTATTTAATATTTCAGACACAGTGATCGCGGAATCATACAAAAGTCTAGCTGAAAACCTTTCTACGTCCGTGGTTGAAATTTTCCGAACGAAAGCTTCCTTCGTCTTCTTAGCTTATCTCCAGAGCCGCATTTGTAACTTTGATGTTTCACCAGCCATACAACACAAATGTAAGTTAATCATCCAGCAGAGATAGATAAGACTGCTAAATTCATAGATAGATAGATACTCTTTATTGCACACAATTACAGAACTTAATGCTAATGTAATTTCCAAATACAATCGGCGACCTTATCATAACAGATCCCAGCCGTTTAGTCGTGAAGAAGTAACAACATACGTGACGAACTGGTCCCTTCTAGTTCTTCTTAGTGAAATTTCCCCCCGTATATAATACGAGTATAGAAACTGACCTTTCCTTCCTAAGTTCATAGGAAAAGCAATTTACAATAGCTAGCTCTCAGAACTGGTAAGAAGATTTAAGTTTATGATGATAGTTTACAGTAGGAAGAACATAAGCATTGTCTGACGAACCGTTTGGCGTAGTGGTTTGAGCGCCGGTTGAGACAAAAGGGTCACGGGTTCGATTCGATTCAATGGTAAATACTTACTGTAATATAAAAAATCTTCTCGTGACATCACGATTACAAAATCTTGTGTCTCCAATTCTGTTGCTATCGGGCGGCGGTAATCGCTACCATCAGGTGATTCGTTTGCCACCTATATAAATTAAAAACCCACTTTCAAACTTGACCGAAAACGAACCTTCAACCTTCAAGAAACGAGCGTACTCCTTCTTAAAAGGCCGGCAACGATGATTACTTACCAGCAGTTGACCCGCTTGCTCGTTTGCCGCCTCTAGAATAAAAAAAACGCTATAAAGCGTTCTGAAAATATTGCATCGTATTTTTTAGTTAAAATGATATTGATTCATAGTAGGTATGAATACTTATTAATTTCTACTACATATTATAAAATCGTTAATTTTTGGCTTAAATCGATTTATAGTATAATTGACTTCAAATTGCTATCCACGATCTAGTCAAGCTAAACCTTGAACATGGATAAATATGAATCAATACCGGCTAACAACCTTCACATATGACTTATGATGGATGATGCATAAATAAAGATCATTAAAACTGTATCGGAGCTTTGGTCTTGTACTTGACGTTGGTGTAGCCTGAGGGCAT
>JABMDO010003019.1:0-23295 GCA_014851415.1 Cnaphalocrocis medinalis
GGCTAGGGCAGTGAAGCATTATCAAAATGAAATCTACTAATTTGAGGGAAATTCCCTAAAAATATTTGAGCGCATAATTACGTGGCACAAATCTGAAAACTTAAGTATTAAAATTGTATTCTGATTTGTACCAACCAAGTAAATTATTAAATTTGATTCATAATCAAGTATACAATATGGTGTCAGAGGAAAAACGACATGAACCAAAGACTGCAAATGATAACCGCTGTCAGATTGTGCTGTTGATAAACCAACTACCGCCCACTTTGAAGAGTGAGTTAAATTGTAAAAACGTAAAGTACAAATTAAAATTACACTTTTTGAATAATTAATAGAATGTTTACCTGGTTCCTATTTCTATTTTTTCTGTGGTAAAACTATTGTATTTTTCAATGCAATTGCAATGCAAATAGGCTGACTAAACCCTAGCACTGTGGACAAACTCCAGTGGTTTATACAGTGCAATTTTGAATATAATCTATTGTTAAGTGTTTTTTGTATTATGATAATAAATTAAAAAAAAAAAAAAAAGATGTCACTGAACAAGTGACATCTGACAGCTTTCTTTGAATGAAGCAATATGTTTTTATAGTTTATAGATAACCATTGATTTATGGTTTTTAGATAACCAATAAGTTTTTATAGTTTGTGTATTTATCAGAAGGCCTGTTAGTGACGTTGACAGGGGGCGTTGTTTATCAATATTTCTATGGGAAAATGTCAAAATCACTGGCGCTTGTAGGGGAAGCCGCATTGGTTTCCATTTTTCCCGAAAGCCAATTAACCGTAGGGCCACTTTAATATCAAACCTTACCATTATAATTATGACCATGATGACCATGCAACCATTATAATGATATGACGATAGTATTAATATAATATTAATATAATAATCTTTATTGCACATAAGGTAGTTATTTTACAAAATGCACACTTAAAACTACAGTTAGGTATATCTTAGTGCGATGACAGAAGTGTAATTAAAGTACAATTAAAACAGAGGTCCCCAAACTAGGCTATGCCTGTATCTTGGGAAACCGTTATGAGGTAAAATACATATTTTTTGATATATAAATTAGAAAAAGTTAACAGAATTATTTTGTAATGTACCGATAAGTGCTGGAAAGTGAGATTAATAAATAAAATTAAATTAAATAGAATGAGGATACCCAACGTCAAAACATCAACTCAAGAGGTCTTCGGTGGACGTATAGTCCATGTTTAGTAGCAATTTAGTAATGACCGATTTAGCCTCTAGTACAGAGCAATTTTTTATATCGCAGTTGGCTACTACGGAATTATAAACACGTACTCTAAGTGATTCACCAAACGGCTAGCAAAATGTGTCTTTATGGTTGGTATCGGCAGTTTAAAAACTCGCTTATTCAAGAGCGTTTCGTGTAGTTCGGAGCCTAGTAATCTTTTATGACTAATTAAACAAGATTTCAGAATAAATAACTGGCGAACGGTAAGTACTTCTGCTTCCTTGTAGAGGGTTGTTGTAGAATACCTGAAAGGTCTTTTGAGCATTATTTTAAGAATGGACCTAGTAGCTCGCTCAACACCCAGAAGGGTGGTCTTTGCAGCACTTCCCCAGATCGAGATACAGTATCCTGTCAGCGATTCACATAGGGCTTTGTAAATCCCTATGAGAAGGTTTTTACCTGCCACATCCCTCAGCTTTCTTAGAATACCTGAGATCTTCCTTATCCTTTTGACCAGCTGTTGTGTATGAGTTTTGAAGTTAAGGTTTTCATCAATCATTATGCCCAGATACTTAGTTACTTTGGATCGTAGGATAGACTTGCATGTACACATCAGAGAAGAAGAAAGGCACGCGTGAATCTTTATACTCTCCACATCGGCAGGACTGGAGGCGGCAGTTTTATGAAAGCACATGAATGTTGTTTTCGAATAGTTTAGCGTTAGCAGGTTGCGTTTCAGCCATTGGTGTACATAGGACATACCTCTTTCCGCGCTTTCTTTAGTAGAGTTCCAGTTTTTGCCCGTAAAGAGAACCACTGTGTCATCTGCGTAACAGATTACCTCAGCGTTTGGTAGAGACAGATCGTGAATGTCATTTAAGTATATTGTAAAAAGTGTAGGACCAAGAATGCTACCTTGAGGGACGCCATAGCTTACTGGTAGTAAATTACTCTTATGTTGCCCCACTTTCGTGAACTGTTTCCTGTCAGAGAGGTAACTCCTGAACCACTCGAGCGCATGACCTCTAACACCAATGCCTTCCAGTTTTCGGATCAGAATTTTACTGGACACAGTGTCAAAGGCCTTCGCCAAGTCCAGGAATACTCCCACGCACTTTTTGTCACTGTCCAGGCTTTTAGCGATGTGTTCAGTTAGTAGCGTGATGGCATCCTCAGTTGATCTATGACGTCTAAAACCAAATTGCCTAGGAGACAACAAGCCATTCTTTTCTATATAGGTAGTTAGCCGTTTATTAACGATTTTTTCTAATATCTTAGAAAAGATACTCAGTAGAGAGATTGGCCTGTAGTTACCTGGAGCCTCCTTAGGCCCACCCTTATGAACTGGAGTTACCGAGGCAATCTTCCAGGATCCTGGGAATCTATTAGTGCTCAAGCTTAGATTAAAAAGATCAGCTAGTGGATTAGCTAGAATATTTCTGGCATATTTAATGAATGATGCAGTGATTCCGTCAGCTCCAGGTGCACTGTCTGTTCGCAGCTGGCTGATAATGCTAAGGACCTCCTCCTTGTCTGTTGGTGTCATGAAAAAGGAGTGCCCGGGTGAGTTAACTGTTCTAACATTAGAAGCCAGTTCGTTTTCTGTGACGTTTGACTTTGAGATAATATCGCTTGCTAATTTCTGACCTATTGTTGAGAAGAATGCGTTACAGTTATCTAGTGAGGCTGTGGGGCAATTTGATATTGTTAGAAGTTCAGTGGGGTGGTTAACGTTGGCTTTTGTGTTACAGATTTTTTTTACCGACTTCCAAAGTTCTTTAGTATCCTTGCTGTTTCTCTGTAGTGTGTCTTGCTCGTAGGAATTTTTGGCTTTTCTAACAATGTCGAAGTAAAAGTTTCTGTACCGTCGATAAATGATCTTGGCCTCTTCATCGTGTGGATTTTGTTTTAGTTTTGCGTGTAGTCTGTCTCTGTGTCGGGAACATCTAAGGAGGCCTGGAGTCATCCATGGTCGTATAACATGTTTAGTTCTTGAAATTTTTACTGTCTTAGAATTTCTTGCTATAGCGTCTTTCATGACATTCATGAAGGCATCAACTGCAGCATCGATGCAGGTTAAGTCCCTGATAAAGCTCCAGTCTACAGACTCTAGCTCCTTGCAGGTCTCATCAAGATCTGTTATATTTTTGTGTCTTGGTCGATCGTTTGTTTTGTGCGTTGTTCTCATAGATAGTCCCAATATTCCCAATATTGTAGGTATATTGGCTGTTTTTTTGGACAATAGTATCAAGGGACTTCTTCTTCTTCTTCTTCGTACGGGCTTTTCCGCAATTAGGCTGCAAATGTGCCCATTTCGCGTGCGGAGGGTGACGTTGACCGGTCTTCACTCCAACCAGCCAAGTCTTTCCAGGAAACCTGCCAGCGCCCAAGGGATTATAACGAAGCAAGGGACTTATAACGAAGCCGTAACGAATGAGATGTACCTGTCGCATCCAAACAAACGTAACACACAGCGCATATGAAAGGGAAACCCCGACCCGGTAGTAACGTCCGGTTCGATTCAGGCCCCCAGGACCTAGCCGAGGCTCCATACAATTTGGGACATCACACTTTCTGTTGAATTATTCGGTCGCTTTTCGGTCGAGTGCCTATTTATTTCAATAGGGTATTTGACTAAATTTTTTTATGTTTTTAATCAAAAGACCTCTTAATTTAAGAAACATTATTGAAAGAATGACTCGATTCTGATTTGAATTACTTGAGATATCATAACTTTAAGAGCACATATTTTGGGCAAGCCCAAAAACGCTCTATACAAATGACTACAGGCGAGTGACGTCACTTGCCCGTATCCTGTATGCGCGACTAGTAAATTTTGTTTGGTAGCTATATCAAATGTTTCGTTTAAGTAAATGGTTTTATAATAAAAGTTGGTGGAAAATGTACGGGTAGCTCGATGATATAATTAGTTTTTTAAATTGTAATACTTTAAAAATGGACTTGCCCATGAAACTTTGAATGCTCATAAAACCAGCTAGACGTTATATTTTTAACTGAAAATTTTGGCCATTGGTTCTTATTTACCAGTATTTGGAAAAGTATAAATATTTTTTACTATATCGACAATAGTCAAATACCCTATTGTATAATATACAATAGGGATGACGTCAAGTACTGAATTTCAATTGAATTCCTTTAATTGGCGGAATAATTGAATGAACCAGGGAAATTGTGATCAATTTTGTGTGTTATTGCTATGAATGATAAATAAATTCATACAATATCTCACTCACAGACTCCGTACTCTACTGAGTAAAAAGTAAGTAAGTAAGTATCAGCCTATATACTGTCCCACTGCAGGGCAAAGGCCTCCATCATAGAAATCAAGTTATCGCTACCATGATGGGATTAGCCTTAATCACCACGCTTGCCTAATGCGGATGATCACAAACCCGAGCTATATTCGAAAAATTCGAAACATACTTTTGCTCGACCCGGGTCCCCGAGATCACGGCCCGGTACTTAAACCACTAGACCAACAGGCTCTACTGAGTACCTACTGCTTAAATAAACACTTGAGTTACAGATATCATATTATACCCAGAAACTGTACAAATACAAGTGTTCATCACACTAATGTTGGTCCAGGGGACCCACGACCTTTGGCCCATGAGGCTGGGTCACTACCAAATATGCCATCGGCCCAGTTAGTATCTTTGTTTTCAAACAATTGACTTGTCACCAGAGTGGCCCAAACTCACTTCGTTTTGGGGCAATATTTCCAACCCGTGCCAAGAGATGGCGTTGGAAGTCAATTACACCGCTCTTTATAATTAGTATATATTAGACTAGTAGCCCGCCCTCACTTCGCTTCGGGACCGTAAATCAGAAATGAACCAATAGATGGCGCTGTGCTAAATTACATTGCGCAAGCGTTTCGTGTTTCCGGTTTACCTATAAGCCTTGTCGTTGTCTATAGAAGTTATCTCTTTATAAATAGTAAAGATATAGATTATAATTGTGTTTTTTTACTTTCTAATAAAACTACGCTATTTGAGCGCCCTGAATGGCAATGTTCTATAGTATATTTATGTACGTTTCCTCATCCATAAAAACTTCAGTATCCTAACCATGAATAAAAAACTAGGAAGACAGTTGGGAGCAAGTCGCACGCGAAACTCCAATAAAATGTTGCCGCTTAGTTACTTACTTACTTACATAAAATACTAAGTTAGACACCTTTAACCAGTGGCATTTCCTACATAACTCACAAAATAGTGCTGCTTATACTTTACAATATATCGATATTTTTCGCTCGGCTATATCGATTATGACTTTGATGATTACAATAATAAATTGTAATCATCAAAGGCATAATCGATAGAAAAAAAAGACAAATCAATAAAAATATGATGTATGATAAATACATCATATTTTTATTGATTTGTCTTTTTTTTCATGTGATACGTGGCAGACGAGACGAATCCCCTGATGGTAAGCTACACTGGTAGAGTCACAAAACTCAAATCGATACTAAATTATTTTTATAGGAAATAGTGGCTCGCCCTCACTTCGCTTCGGGACCGTAATTCAGAAACGAACCAATAGATGGCTCTGTGCTCAATTACATCGCGCAAGCGTTTCATGTTTTCGGTTTACCTATAAGCTTTATCGTTGTCTATAGAAGTTATGTTTTTATAAATAGTATAGATTGAAGATAAGTGAATTATAAATATTCAATGTTTTCGATAATGTAACTTTTTGCGCCTATCGACCGTGAATACCAACACTAAACATTTTTCAACATTGTGTTTCATATCTATTTCCTATTTACATAACAGTAGAAAGGAAACTGTAGGGTGTTTCTGTTAGTAATTTTTGCAGTGGAAATGCATATGATTGCAGTAATAGTGACTGTCAGAAAGTGTGCATGTTTAAAACAAAGTGAAATGTGTAGCGGTTCTTTGTTAAGTACTACATTAATTACTTAATTAGACATTAACTACCGTCCTGTCACTAAAATGCCGTTAAGTCACTTAAGATCTACTTATTTGGACTTGAATCTAAGAATACCTATTTTAAATTCTCTACCTTTTTAGAAAAAATATTTTATACTAGCGGCCGCCCGCGACTTCGTCTTTTTACCCCCCTTTTAACCCCTTATAACCCCCTTTTCGCAATAAAAAGTAGCCTATGTTCTTTTTCAGGGTCTATATCATCGTAACAGACAGACAGACAGACAGAGTTACTTTCGGATTTATAATATTAAGTTAGGATGAGATACGAGCCATGCTCTTTTTTGATTTCCATAAATTAAAAACAGTTAGACCACAAAACCTGAAACAAGATTAAAGGGCTCTTGCTGTCCAAAAAGTAATTAACGGATTACGCAGAACATTTTTAATTTTACACGTTTATCAAAATCTACTTTTGTGGCTTAATTCCTTCCTATTCTAATGATATCTAACGTGTTTGCTCATGTACCCGAGTTTACAACACCGTATCGTATCGTACCATACAGATGAGGCCCCATTAGTGCGATGTTGCATATAAAAATACAGTTTATATTGAAAAACGTCGCAGCATCGCACTCAAAGGGCCTCACACTTAAGGTGAGGCCCCATTGTGCTTTTCGCTGCATTGCGTTGCGTTGGCGCGGAAATAATATACAAAACGAAACATCATTGGCACTGCTACATACAATACAGCGCACTAATGGGGCCTCACTCTACAAGTCTATTTTGGTCGATGATAATTAACAATCGGAACATGTAGGAAAGTACTAATGCAAACAGCGGTGAATGTCTCTAAATGAGGAAATATTAACAAATGCATTTAAAACGTCGGTCAGTTACAGTTATTAATGATATAAATACAATTATTTGTCATAGCAAATGCATTTTGATGTCACTAGTTACTACTGGTTAATTAAAAAGTGCTTTAACAACAATGAGCTAGTTTAAGTGGAAATAGCGTGAGAAGAATACGTGGCAATTACTTATTGCCGTGTCTATAATTTGCTTGATTCAGTGATACGGAGCTGTCATAACAGAATACAACTAGCGGAAAGTTATAACCGAGCAAAAGATGATAATCATCATATCAAATATATAAAATATATCCTATCAAATAGGTCGCGGGAGTCCCTTAGATGCGGGTGGCACAGGACTGATCTGTGTGGAGAACTTTGAGGGAGGCCTATGTCCAGCAGTGGACGTCTATTGGCTGAAATGATGATGATGATGAAATATATCGAACTGAAGGACTGATATGCCTTGGTCTGCGAGGGGGCATCCAGTAAAACAACCGCTTAAGGGTGATGACTGTTCATAGACCAAGGTCCCGTTATCGAAAAAACGTGGCCTAAAGTCAGTTTTGGTATAACACTAACGCTGTCACTTTCATGTGTAACTTTTATAAGTGACAGAATCATTTTTGAACCACACAGCTAACCTTTTAGTCTCTGTTTTGTAATAAGGGAGATGACCAGTCACACTTCGTCAAATACAGTAGCGAGCTAAAAACTCAGAGAATTAAGTAATAAGTAGTACTTAATTGGTAATTAGCGTCCAAGCGTGTGAGTAGTCAGAGGTGCCGCCACGAGATAAACTAAAAAAATATGGACTGTCAGAAAGCTGCCACTGTATTTAGTATATAATACAAAGACTAAAATCTCCCGTCTACATGCCGACCAGAAAACCGAAAAACCAGATCGCGATCTATTCAACTCAACTTAATCAGCTACTTACTACTTAACTCGTTTTTGACATTCGAACTGCAATAACGACTAAACTCGCCGATAATAACTTAACCCACTCCCAGTACTTGCCGAAGTGTAAAACGCACTTTAAACCAACTAGGTAATAAGACGGACCAATTTATCAAACGCAACTTAGATCAAACAGTGCACTGAAGACCAAGCAAGATCAGTTGCGTAACAGATCGTTACGTACAATCGGAACAGATGTTACAAGTACGAGTACTAGTAAGAGGTACGGCTAGTGACTGTCGAAAAGAAGGCAGCCGGACAAGTGTAAATGTATCATGTGAGTATTCCGTAACGATTTTGCTAGTGTTGTGACGGTAATGAAATGATATCTTTTATCGATATTATTCACTTAAAAAAACACTAGAAATATTTTCTCTTTTTATCGATATATCCTAAATAAATTATAATGAGTGCGGCAGATAGGCTTAAAATAAGAATTAACGTCTCTACGTTAATTACACCTTAATTGCTACTTAAGTATTTCTCAACCAATATTTTTTCAATTCAAAGGTTTGCATTCATGAACTCATGAATGTCACAAATAAAGGCATTTCAAGTTGCATTCATGAATGTTACATATAAAGGTCCGAAATTTATCCGAGAATAAATTTAAGGTATAAAACTCCGGTTCGTTTGAAATGACCGTCTTATACCTACCACAGATTAACTGTTGCACCTATACATATAGAAAATGTTATGGTGTTTTCACATCCCTAGTGTTCTCTGGCTTCGTAGGGTGAAGTGAAGGGTCGTAGAGTAAAGAGCGGGCGCGTGCTGTGTTAAGCCACTTGCCATTCTTCGTCATTTTATTGTTCTGCAAAAGTTGTGTAGACAAGTCTACTCCTATGAGGTATGAACCCACTTCCACACTTTGAGTTATTTATGAAAGCAACTCAGCCTAAGGCGGAGTCATAAAACGTCATTCCAATTTTCACACAAAATAAAAAACAGAATCCAAATAGTTTCATCCGATCGGGAGCTACAATGCCACAGATAGACAGAGACGCCATCAGACTATACTAATATTATAAATGCGAAAGTAATTCTGTCTGTCTGTCTGTCTGTCTGTTACTCTTTCACGCGAAAAATACTAAACGTATTTGTATGAAACTACCTATACAGATGGTCTAGACCCTGACAAAGGACATAGTACTTTTTATATTGCGAAAGGGGTTAAATGGGCGGGATAAAAATCCTACTACTATTTATAAAGGCGAAAGTTTGTGTGTATGGATGTTTGTTACTCTTTCACGTAAAAACTACTGAATGGATTTGAATGAAACTTTACCACAATATAGCTTATACATCAGAATAACACATAGGCTACAATTTTTGAGGTTTCTACGAACCTGAAGTCCACGCGAACGAAGTCGCGGGCAAAAGCTAGTTATGAAATAATTGAAAATGCTATCTAAATTCCAAAGATACTATTCCACATGAAGTCCCGGGTAACAGCCAGTATCATATAACAGGTAGGGTACCCATATAACGTCCCCCTCCTATCAGAGACTTAATTTATTAACTTTCGCATTTTTACTTATGTTATTTTTTTAGAAAGTATGTCTGGTGACTAGCATCACCATTTTCATATTTCTTAGAACATTTTCAGTTTAGTGCGGCAAGATCACAAAATAACAATTACTTACGGACCAATCTTCTCAAACTGTCACTTCTTTACATAAAAATGTACAATAATATCGTAACGCGGAAGTTTGTTATTATCTGGTTGTAATGGATCAACGGATATTTAAACATTACAACAGAATACTAAAAAGGAAGACCGTTAAAAGTGAAGGTGTCGCACCGACAGCTAAAGTGCGCACGCGACGGTACGATCGCAGACATTCAGGTATTTTGCAGAATTCAGGTATTAAGCAGTATAAATAAATGCGCCAGACAATCACACCAATCAACCTGGTCTCAAACTTGGGCAACCCCTCTACTATGACGACCAGATGATGATGATTAACTGGGGACGTCAACCCAGAACACCGAGATCCAAGAAAACTTAGAATATTCGGGTATTTTATTTCGAAACAGCCGGGATACTGGTAATTAATTATCTTAAGTCCGGGTCAGTTTACCCTGGATATGTATAAGGTGTAGAGCATCTGTATCTTAATATGGAAATATTATTCTACAAAACATCACGAATGTAATGTACGAAAGCAGGTCACGATTTCGTACATTTACGTATGTACTGATGACAGAATGGATGAGACCTGGTGGTGAGCAATCATCGTTGCCCATGGGGAATTCTCGTCTCGTGGAGTAACAATCCTCCACAAAGGTCCTTGAGTGGAGGCCATGCGCAGGAGGCCGCAGCCGTGGCAGGCCTCCCACCAGGTGGACCGACGATCTGGTGAAGGTCGCGGGAGTCCATTGGATGCGGGTGGCACAGGACCGATCTGTGTGGAGAACTTTAAGGGAGGCCTATGTCCAGCAGTGGACGTCTATTGGCTGAAATGATGATGATGATGATGGAGTCACAATTGTGCTGCTTACCTCATAATTCCCCTGTCATACCATGCATAACCATAATCACTTTTTATGTGATAGATGGCAGACGAATACGCGGATCACTTGATGGTAGGTAAGCTATTGCCGCCGCCCATATACACTTGCAACACTAGTAGAGTCATAAATGTGCTGGCAACATTTAACCCCCAATTAGGCCTCCGGTACCCTCAATAACTCACTCGACGTCACACACAGCACAGACACACACACACACACACACACACATACACACACACAGCGCAGGCGCTGCTTCACGCCGGTCTTCTGTAAGGCCGTAGTATCACTCTGGTCGAACCGGTCTATTCATTCCGAAGCGTGGCTCTCCCATCTAAAACTGCTAAATTAATTTATTTGCTACAAAGCGAGATTATTTTATCTACAACGTCCATTGTAGTTTATTTATGATCTGTGAGAATTCACTGGATCAATTTATTAAAGTACGTTTATATTTCTAAATGGTTAACTGACTAATAAAAGTGGGTTTCGTTTATTTCACGAGATTATTTGGTAACTTTTGATTTGATACAGGAAAATCGATTTATTTGTAACCAACGTCGCCATCTTCAAATCTTAATCGTTGAAACTAATTCTTAATCGTTGCAAAACTTTTTCAGTCAACAATAAGTGGTCACGGAAAGTCGGAACTATCCGACGATTATATCGAAAAGTTTGTTGACCTATTTTTTTTATAACGAGGAAAGGATTTAAGTACTGAGCCATACGACAATTATGGTAATCAAATCCAATTTCTACTATAGGGTATTTTACTGTCGTTGAAATATCGATATCTCATACTTAAACTCGATAATTTATTTACTGTTTAAGTGTACGGTTATTGAACAAACATTTTGAAAAAGTTTGGATACAAGAAAGTTATAGAGCAACAAACTTATGGGCGATTTAGGCGATTTCAAGAGAAGACTTCACGAGGAGGCTGTTACGAGACAGATATGCTTCACCCTCGGCCACATTATCACTTACCACCAGGCAAGATTGCAGCTAAATGTCTGTTATACTAAAAAAAAACTTCATTGACATTGAGGTGAGAACCGATTGAAAAATAAAATACAGATTTATACACACGTAAACTTATCTGAATCGTAAGTTCATTGATTTCTTAGGAAGTTGATCAACTTTTTTTTAAACTAGAGGCGGTAAACAAGCAAGCAGGTCATCTGCTGGTAAGTACCTAATCACCGCCGCTCTTGAACATCTGCTAGATCAAAGAGGTCGCTGATGCGTTGCCGGCCTTTTAAGAAGGAGTACACTCTTCTCTTGAAGGTCCCTAAGTCCTTAGGTAACTATTCGAAAATAACAAAGTGCAATTAAAGTGTACACATACATATTATTTAACCGTAGGTTTCCTTTTTCGACAGAGAACCAGAGTCAGCGTCATAGCCCACCAAATTAGCAAACTAAAGTGGCAGTGAGCTGGTCACATTAGCCGCAGAACTGACAACCGTTGGAGCCGTAAAGCCCTTGAGTGGAGACCGCGACTCGGTAAGCGTAGTATTGGACGCCCTGCGACAAGATGGGTTGATGATATTCGAAGGCTGGCTTAGTTTGGACTGGATGCGAGTGGCCGAAAATAGGGAGCGGTGGCGTGCATTAGGGGAGACCTATGTCCAGCAGTGGACGAGTGTGGATTGCTGATGATGATGATGTTGTGAGTTTTCCTTATCGATCAAAATTTTACGCTTGTTGTTTTACGGAAGTTGATTAACTTGTGGTTCGGATTATTTCGTGACATATACGTGACATGTGGATTTCCCTACCTAAAATTGCCTTATCGGAAACATGTCGTAACGAATGAATTATGAATTCAAAATTAAAAAAAAAATATTGCTTGCGTGATTAAATTTATCGTAACAAATAATGTTTATAAACTTTATTAACTTAAGCGCGTACAGCCACACATCAAAGTACCTATACATAACTGTAAAATTTCTTCAATCGACTCTCATCTTACTACCATAGAGATTAAGTTGAATATCAACTAAGGAAATTTGGCAGGTTGTGGTAACCTGATGTGTGGCTGACTGTACCCGATGAAGCAACAACACATTCCATACACATAATGTTCTAACTAATAATAATTTAAATTAATATTAAATATTACGATAAGATGCCATTAAGAATTAATAATTGAATCTGAAATAATATAAGTATGCGTAAACAAATATCCTTGAAACATAAGTGGTCAATAATTACCTAATATTTAAGTATAATTTAATTTACTTTAATTGAATCCCTCTACGACTATTATTTCAAAAGTAGTTTCATTGTGGGAGAGCTACGCCTCGGCGTGAATGGGCCGGCTTGACCGGAGAAACCGGCGTGGGACAGCGCTTGTTTCATCGAGTGCGTGAGGGTACTGGAGGCCCAATTAGGGGAAAAGGGGGTTAAGGTTGACAGCGCACTTGTGACTACTGGTGTTGCGGGTGTCTATGGGTGGCGGCAGTCGCTTACCATCAGGTGATCCGTCTGTTCGTCTGCCCCTTATTACATAAAAAACATAGACAATTTATGTAAAAGAAGTCTGGTCTAGCCAGATTCTCAACAATCAGTGTATGTATTTACTAGACCAGTTCGTATGTAAGAAAGTCAGCTAAAATACTATCTAAATCATAATCAAGATCATCATAGTACTAACCCACATTCAAGAATAAAGTGCTAATTAGTCGATTAAAATGCAAAAATATGGTAATGTAAGTGCAATTACTGTAATGTAACAGTTATGCAAAACGGCTAATGCATCAACCTTGAGCAATTTGCCGAAAAAGACTAAAAAGTGCACTCGTTGTTTAGTCTCCGAGAGATTAGTATAAAAACATAAAAAAGGCAAGTGCGAACCGGATTCAGGTTAAAGGTTCCGTTTCGATACTTAATTTGAAATGTGTAACTGTGGGAGAGCCACGCTTCGGCATGAATGGGCCGGCTCGACCGGAGTGATACCACTGCCTCACAGAAAACCGGCGTGAAGCAGCCCCTGTGCTGTGTTTCGCCGAGTGAGTGAGGGGTACCGGAGGCCCACTCGGGGGGGAAGGGGATAAAAGGTTAGCAGCGCACTTGTAACTCCACTGGTGTTGCAAGTGTCCATGGGCGGCGGCAATTGCTAACCATCAGGTGATCCGCCTGCTCGCCTGCTACCTATCACATAAAAAAAAATACGTCTTAAGACGACGATTACGTTCTGTGGGTAGACCACCTGCCCGTTGGTCTGATTATATTGTAATGGTAGTGGGCAAACAATGGATGAGGCTGGCTGAGCACCGTAAACAGTGGCGTGACAGAGAAAAGGCCTATACGCCTATTTATCTATCTGCCGCCAACGCTGGACTGGCCCAGGTCAAGAAGGGCCTTGGTGACCTTCAAAGTCCGGATTGGCTAGGAGTGGCTAAGAAGTTGAGTGAGTTGAGTGTAAAAGTTGGTGCAATAGGCTCTAAAAAGAGTAACTTTTACGGTTTTTGAGCACCACGAGAACCTAGTAACCGGTGGCTAAGGTGTTAGCCCGAAGCGCGAAAGGTCCCGGGTTCGATTCCCGGTCAAGTCAATTTAGGAAACTATATTTTCTAAGTTGTCTTGGGTCTGGGTGTTCTGGGTTGACGCCCCCAGATTATTGTCATCTGGTATTCATAGTACAGGGGTTGCCCTAGTTTGAGACCAGGTTGATTGGTCTGCTTGTCTGGCGCATTTATTTATTTACATATTTATTTATTAGTAGTAGAATAGAACGGATTGGCGAATTCTCGTATCGGAGGCCAAGTTCCACTTCGGGTTGCTGAGCTAGCATAGTATTGTGTATGTATGTATATCTGCCTATGAATTTTATATTTTGCTAAACTACACACAGTACCCTAATTATTTGGTTGTGTGGCCTCAGCCGAAAGACCACAAAGTAAAAAGTAAAAACAGTGATGTAACTCGGTCTAGATCCGTGATTCGGATATTAGTGAATGCAATTACGGCACGCAACAATACATGATATTTAGAGATGGGACACGTCACATAAATAATCGATTTTATTTTATAAACAAACTTTAATAGCTACAATGTGAATGGAAGATTTTTTTAATAATTTATTGCCATTTTCATACTTACATGATTTTTAGGCTCTTACACAAATATACAAAATCCAACAAAAAATCTTCAAAGCTTGTAATTCCTTTGGGTCATGTTATGCAAGCTAGAAGATTTCACATTTTTATTCAATTTGTTAATTTTCGCAAAATTTGGGGATCAAATAAGGATGAAGTTATATCTGTTGAGTGCATGAAATTCTGAGAGCAATATGCATGATTAGTGTATTTTTGTAATTTTTATATTTTAATTAATGTATCTACCTAATTCGTGAGCATAATACAGTGATTAAGGTTAATAAAATAAATAATGAAATGTATTTGTCACATCTCTAAATATCTTGAGCATGGTCTGTAACAACACAATGACATTTCGCATATGGTCAAATCGCCAGCACGTTCCGTGACAATAGCATTTTGAACATGGTCATTTTGCCGGCATGTTCGGTAACGTTTTTGTCTTTAGGTCAAGGTGAGCGATGAATGCTGGATAAACCTCACTTTCACTTAATAGGGTTAATGCTGTATTTTTATAATGATCCGTTTCTGTGATCTGTTTTTCTGATGGTCGACAAGGATTTGTACAATACTTATTTTTCTCATCACGATCCATTTACACAAAGGTATTTTTTTTATGTGATAGTTGGTAGACAATCAGACGGATCACCTGATGGTAAGCGGTTGCCACCCACATCCCATAGACATTTAGAATTGAAACCGCATTTTTATTTACAGGAGGTAAATCTATTTATTTTACAATAAAAGCCAATTTTCGTGCCGACATTAATGAATTCATGGAAAAATCTATCCATCAAGACGTTAACTGATCGAATACTGTTTTTAGTGTTGTCGCCTACCTACAAATCGATTAATCGATTTTGGCATTTAATAGTACCTAGATACAATAAACCTTTTCTATATGTTTATTCTTTTGTTGTGCGAAAGGGAGGCATACGAACAGGCGAGTCATTTGAATGTAAGCAATCACCGCCGCCCAAGGACATCCACTGTACCCAAGGAGCATGCATAGTAGAGATGCGCCGAATATTCGGTTGGTATTCGGTATTCGGCATATTCGGCAGTTTTTCCACTATCCGTATTCGGCCGAATTATTCGGTTTTAGTGCCGAATATATTCGGTTTGAATCTTTCTATTTTCCTGGCTACATGACATGAAATATACAAGTTTCTTTATGTAAGATTTATGTTCTTTTATATTAAACAAAACTGGCGAATGTGATAAAAATGACCTAAATGAAAGCAATTCAACTTGTAATCAACATCCAGGTAGCACTCGAACTCACATCCTTCCACATACCACCACTCACCACATACCAGAACAGCCACCCGGTATGTGGAAGTTTGTGGGGTTTCGAGAGAGTCCCACTTTTGGATCTCACGGCCGCTTACCATCAGGCGGAGTGAGGTCATCTTGATTGTCCTAAATATAAAAAAAAAACTTGTACCCTTCGATGATTTTATTAAGTGCATTATTTACTTTATAGTAACATAGATACGTTAGGAAACTATAATATTTCTGATCTCTGTTTTAAAATACACTCAAGGGCACATCTAACCGCCCATAGCGTATTTTTCATACAAACGTGATACTTTACGATTTTACAAAATAAAAAGTTTTATTGCAATATTTTTTACGTAAATGACCTTTATGTGGTCGTCTTTTTATCAAGTATTTTTATTCAACCATGAGAACTTTCCGATTTGCCAAAAAAAATAAAAAAGTAAAGTCTTTAAGCTTTGGAGAAGATTGTATTAGGTCATATTACGTAAAAAGTATTGCAATAAAACTTTTTATTTATCTATACATATAATAAAAATGTAAAAAAGCTGTGTCTGTACATTGAAGATATTTATCTCAAAATAATTTAGGACGACTAAAAAACAGTAGCAGAACATGAATCAATGATTTTTAAAATTTTTGTCTGTCTGTTTGTCTGTTTATCTGTTTGTCTGTTTGTCTGTTTGTTCGCGCTAATCTCGGAAACTACTGAACCAATTCGAATGAAACTTTTTTTATTGTATAGCTGTAATATCAGGGCAACTTATAGGATATATTACATTTTGAAGACCAGGCTCCTTGATGTAGAACTACAACAGCCCAGCTAAACTATAAGAGGTAGGTCAATGGCACCTTAACAAAAAATGTTCATATTGATGAGCAGTTTATGATGCCATGAAAAAAAATCAAAGATCATGGAACATCTGGTTTGGACCTCTAAGAGCCCAGCTACACTATAACAAATATGGAATGAAATGGAATGGAAAATTGTCAAATGTGATGAGCATTTTTGGATGAGATCCTATAAGGAAGGATATTCCGAACTTAAACCCCTAATGGAGCGAAAAGGGGGTCCAAGTTTGTTCATCTTAAGCCAAGAGTCATAAAGTTCACGCAAACGAAGTTGCGGGCGGCCACTAGTTATTTTATAAAATCGTAATGTAGGCACGTTTGTATGAAAAATCTACGCTATCAACGCTATGGGCGGTTAAATGTGCCCTTGAGTGTATGAAACCAGAAATAAAATAAAAAATGATAAACCGAATAATTCGGCCGAATATCCGGTTCGGTAAAGATTGAACCGAATATTATTCGGTATTCGGTTATTCGGTGAAACCACTATTCGGCGCATCACTAATGCATAGGCGGTGGCGGCATTCTTGAAAAGATAGTTGCCTTATGTGATAAAACCTTTACCAAAACTGATGATCAGTATAACTCTCATTGGGTACAACTTGTCCTCCACGTCTTAAGTTTTTTTTCATTTACATAATGTATTAATTAAGGCTTAAGAATTTATTGGCCATTGGAGAAACACTTACTTATTTCATTACCGGCAAGCACTTTGATGACTTGACTAACTCTGCAGACATTACAGGGATTAAACATCTGAAATTCTAAGCGACATGTGGAATTATTAACCGTCATTTAGAAATAAGGCTTTTTTTCGTATTTTTGTAACCTTTTTATAAAAAACTATTGCAATATTGATGCCTAACCCAGAACAAACATTGACCGGAAAACTCTACCGAATCCTAACAGCGAAACTCCGACTTTACCTACAAAAAATATCCAGTTTTCCAAAATAAACATGTAACAGTTTTTGTATAAACACAAACAGTCCATCAAAACATTGCTCCAAACGCCATTAAAAGGCCATAATCATTGCAGTTATCGCATATAGTCCGCACATGCGCGATAGGGACCCAAACAGCTGATCGTACCTTTGACTGCGAAGAGTCCGGCTGCATGTAGTAAAAGAGGAACATCGTCCACACAGCGCCGAGGAGGCAAATAATCTTCAAGTTCCGCCTCATTATTCCAAACTTTTTATTCACAGCACTATTTCAAATTCGAATTTCGAACGTGGAACGCACGATTTTTCAACCGTTTCTCGCGTCGGCGGGCGGCGCGCTGCCGCGCTCCGAGCCTCGTGCGGACTGAGCGCGGTACCACAGATTATGTTTGGTCATGCGCGTATCGGTCTTCGAACTCCGCAGTCGAAAATAGAACCACAATGGATGGGGTGACGGTGAGAAGCGTTGGGATGGTCGCAGGAGTTTGATTAACTAGGCAAAGATAGCACAATTTGATCTCTATATTGTGTAGAGTCTATTTAGACTCATTACCTACCAAAATCCAATGCTGTGCATAATATTCTGAGTCTTAAGTCTACTTTCGCCTATATTTATTACTTACTAGACTGCGTTCGAAATGATTAATTACTTATTATCATAATTACTTATATGACCATATGTGTATTGCTGCAATTGTTTTAAAATTGCGTTATTAATAAGTATTTTATTTTTAAAGCAATGTTTCTCATTCTTAAATGTACTTTTTATGCGTAAATATTATTTAATATCCTGGGTACTTATAATAAGTCTTTGTTTGACTTCACTAGCCCTGTCGAAGCAGTTATGTCTCTACATAAGTGTTAATGCTGATGTGAATCGAGGGATAAGTAATATTAGTGAAGGGATGTAACAGAAATGCAAATCATTATGTGGGTCCTTAAAACGTACAATCAAGCAATAGTATGAAAATAAAATAGAAAGCCAATATTCCAAAGATCCCCACCCCAATTCAACCACAGAAGACCGACATGAAGCAGCGTCTGCGCTGTGTTTATCCAAGTGAGTGAGGGTACCTGGAGGCCCAATTGGAAGAAAGGGGGTTAAAAGGTGGCAGCGCACTTGCGACTCTACTGGCGTTGTGGGTGTTTATGGGTTGGGTGGCGGCAAATGCTTAACATTAGGTGATCCGTCTGTCTGCCACTAAACTTATCACCAAAAAAAAAATATGATGAGCTGCTGGATCGATCTTCGGCTACTTGCATCCAGCTCCAGCCAGCCCTCTTGCGCAGATCATCACTCCATCTGGTCAGTTTAATAGTACTATTTTATACTGTCGTTGGCTGCACTGTGGCATGATATGCGGTGCAGTGAGTGCGTGAGTTGCATTGTAGTGCCGGGTCAAGGAATAGGGCTAGAGTTGGCGGCTCCTTCAATTTGTATGACGTTTAGATAGGCCACCTACATAATAGTTGGCAAGATACTTTTATAGAGTTCTGAAGCCATGTGGCAAAAAAAATTTGTAATTAACAACCATATCCATACTAATCCATACTAATATTATAAATGCGAACGTAACTCGCATTTATAATATTAGTATGCCGAAAGGGGGTTGTAAGGAGTTGAAGGGGGGGGGGGGGGGAGGGTTTAAAAAGTTACTTTTCCACGCAGACGGAAGGTCGCGGGCGAACGCTAGTATCATATACATTGTCCCAGGTCAAAAAATAAGGTTTTTCCCTTGTGCTATGGAAACTAGATACAATGAGGAAATCACAAAAACCCAGACCTAACACAAAAAATGGTTTCCATTAGCAAACATTCGATGCAGGAATCACATTTGAATCGAATGTATCGAACCCGCAACTCTTGTGTCTCAACCGCGCTCAAACCATTGCGCTAAACGGGTAATCATGTATGTATATCACAGCCAGTTTTTGCCGAAACTACATTAAAGAGTTTTGTTGTTGAAACTTAGTAACTAGATTTATTATGTATTGCATTAAAATATCCATACTGAGACTGGCCGGAGGGCGCATTTTGGTAGTGACCCTGGTCCTCCCTCATACGCCAAAGGTCGTGGGTTCCATCCCTATCCTGGAAACATATTATTCGTGTGGTGGTGGAACACTTGTGTTTGTTTAGTGTCTGGGTGTGGTATATAGAGTGTATCTGTGAACATTTACATCCCTATAACCACGTGTTTTATCAACCATCCTCAACAACATTTGTTCAACAACTTTTCCAAATTCATCGAAATTTTTTTCGACTCCCCATACAAAATGACCATGTCACCTGACCGACTTTGTATGGAAAGATGAATTTTTTTTATAACGAATGTTCAAAAGTCGTAGAACAAATGTTGTTCAGAATCATGGTTGGTAGAACAAGTGGTTAAAGGGATGTAAATGTTCACAGATACACCCTGTATGTATTTAAGTATTATATTTGTGATCGATAATTGCGAGCGGGAATCACACGTTAAGATAAGAGAGCGATTGATAACAACAATGGAGTCACAATTGCGCTGCCAACCTTTGAACTCTCCTTCTCCCTGTATTGGGTTTCTACCCTGAGTCATTCGGCGAAACCCAGTACAAGCGCTGCTCAAAGGCAGTTTAATGTGTCTCTTTGGTATCACTGCGATAGAGCCGGCCCATTCATGTCAAAGTATTATATCTCTGTATGTATCATTGTTTTATACGGTGACTATGACGAGTTGATCCCTGTCCTATTTCGATCCTAGAAAATCTAAATACCGGACTGACCGGATGGTGCATTTGGTAGTAAGCGTGCCTCAAACGCTAAAGGTCGTGCGTTCGATCCTTGTGTATGATCAATGTCTGGTTGTTATATTATATGTATTTATTTAGGTACCTTACCTATATATTTGAGTTCTGTGTTGTCAGTCCGGTCATAACGAGGGTGTTGTGTGTTTTTATGTTCAATACAGCGAAAATGCGTTAAAGTGTCCCAGCTAATGAAGGCTCCTTTCGCGAAACAGCGAGACATCCAACAGTCTGCCATATTCACAAAAACAGGTTGATTATCAACTTGAAAATATTATACTTGAAATTTTAAGTTCTACATCATCACAACATACCAGTTAAAGTAATAAACAAGTCGCGATTATGAAGTAATATAAGGAAAATCGTGTAATTAATTAAAACAAAATAAAACCACGGTTAAATCAGTCTCGACATCAAACAACGGTCTCCCCCATTGAAATTACTAAATACCGCCATCTATCGTTGAGCCGTGTAAATATGATTGTGGCTTAAAAGTGAGAGGCGCACTCGTTACAAGAGTACATCAATGTTATTATAGATGGCGTTGTATAGTAGTTTACGGACCTTGAGCTTGAGTGTGATGAAAAAGAAAAAGTTTACATTCAACTTTATCACTATTTGGTAAATAAGGGTCTTAACAGGACGTTATGACCGAATAAATACTTAATAAAAATAAATAAATTGGGATTAGATACATCCTACACACCTTACATTGTCTTAGTCCCAAACTAAGGTTTTCTCGACTTGTGCTATGGAAACCAGAAACAACGCAGTAACCACTAACACCCAGACCCAACACAAATATCTGTTTCATCAACAAACATGTGCGTCGGTGCGGGAATCGAACCCGTCTTACCCCACCGGCGCAATCGGAGTTCATCTCCCTTTTAAAAGCGCTATTTCACCTTTATTTGGATGCGACAGTCCGACTCGCACTTTACCGGTTCTTAATTATTTGAACCAAATTGACAGCATAAATGTCAGTGTTAATATTCGACAAATGGTAAATGCCAAAATGGATAGGAGGAACTTAAAACTATTTACTTTGTAACATTACTTATTTATTACGGTAAAACTTGTCATTATCATCCTTAAATACATTTATTATACCATCCTGAATTTGATACTTTTTTTATTATTTTTTTTTATACTAGAGGCGGCAAACGAGCAAGCGGGTCACCTGCTGGTAAGTAATCACCGCCGCCCATGAACGACTGCGAGATCAGAGAGGTCGCTGATGCGTTGCCGGCCTTTTTAGAAGGAGTATGCTCGTTTCTTGACTTAAGAAAAACCTACACCTACCCTACTTTATTTACCATTTATATTCATCTGCAGATTTTTTTTAAATTAAAATAGTCTACGTCTCAAAGTCCATTAAACAAGAAATTTAAAAGTTATACAGCCGGTTTCTGAATTGAGAATTTGAAGTTAAGCACAACATAAGTACTAACTTTGACAGTTGAGCCATACTACAAATGTCCAAAGTTTGTGCTTAAGTTGTGCTCAACTTCAAATTCTCAATTCAGAAACCGGCCGTTAGCTTTATAAAAAAAAATTGATATCCAAACCAAAATAACACCCGTAAACTTTCCCAACAAAACTATCGCACCAAGTTAACTCGATGTAAAGTCGGTACGTATTCCTGTCGACGTTGTCTACACTCCTGCTTCCCGGGGTCGTCTGCAGAATTCGGCGCGCGGTCCGCGGGAGCGGCCGTCCTTTCCCGGTCCGTGACAGCGTCTCGCAAATTATCTACCTCCCGCGCGAGTTAAAGTTCGAATTCGAAATTCAAATCGCATGATTCTTTCGTGACTGAGGAATACGAATGAAATTCTAAAATTTGAATTTTTTTGTCTCGTTTTCTGGGTGGGGTTCGAAATATATTAATGACTACGTTGCAGCCAAATAAACTATTGAGATGGCTGTAAAAATCCCTTAAGATCTAAATTATTTCTTAAAATCTAATTGGTTAAAACCAATTAACTTTATATTTGAATTATTTCTCTCTAAACATGAAAGAATAATTGGGTCATCCGTCACAGAAGACAACCGAAAAATACAATGTACTGTGACTAGTGTTACCAACTCTCAAAAATATTATCCCTAAAGTTTGTGTCAAAACCCCTAAAATCGCCTTAATTATTGAGTTGTCCCCTTAAAAAATATTACAGTAGACGCTCTATATAGGGTGATCGAGATAGTGATTGCCCACTTAAGAAATTGACACTAGTTTTATTTCAATATAATCCTTTTCTTTAACAATAAGAAATCAGAGTGTAATTATTTGACAACGTTAATAGTTTAGCATTGAGATAAGTTAGCAATAATTCAAACATCTAAAGAATATTTTATAATTATAACGTATAACAAAAATATCTCCTAAAAACACAGTGATTGCCCACTTGACACAGTCATTGCCAACCAAATGAGACAGTGATTGCCAACTATACCGCACGTTGTAATTCCATAAAAATACTATTAAATACTTAAAATTTTAGATCTTTCGTAAGTTTTTGTGCGTTTAAGATATATTTCTAAGCTATTGAAATCAGTAACATCATCCAAATAAGATACCATTGACTAAGAAAACCCGTTTAGTTTCAAAATCTAGTAAAATCGTCAAATTGTTCTATCTAGTTTCTCGTTATCTCAGCGAATAAATGGAATGTACCAATTTTACAAAAGGTAAGTAGATACAGTTTTGAGGTTGTCGGAGGCCCAATGGGGGGTGAGGGGAGGGGGGAGGGGTTAAAAACATTGGCAGCATACTTGTGACTCCACTGGTGTTGAGTATGTGCGTTGGCATTCGCTTACCATCAAGTGATGCGTGTTTTGACTGCACATTATATAATAAGCAATGCTGCCGCCCATGGTCACCTGCAA
>JABMDO010003061.1:0-10095 GCA_014851415.1 Cnaphalocrocis medinalis
CGTCATCTCGGTCATGGCTTACGGTGCCGAGACATGGACACTCACGGCTGGACTAGTCCACGGTTCAAAGTCGCTCAAAGAGCTATGGAAAGGGCTACGGCTGGGTAAATAGCGCGGATGAGTGGGGACCGTTGAACAAGGCGGGTCCTTGAGTGGAGATCGTGGGATCACACCAGACCGCCCACTCAAGCGATGGACAGACAACATCAAGGAACACGCGGGAGTGAAATGGATAGCTAAGGCGTCTTACCGCGTCGCGTGGAATAGGTCGAAATCCAAAAGTGGATCAGTAACGGCTGAAGATGATAATGATGATCTGTAAACATTGACATCCCTGTAACCACGTGTTCTACCAACTATTCTGAACAAGATTTGTTTTATGTCATGTAGGTAGTCATGTAGGTAGTCATGTTAATCTGTTGGTTGTTCGCCACCCGATCTTTCTCCTAAGAGTATATAGAAATAGAAAGCACACACTTGTGAACTAAATCCTAAATCCAGAGTGCGCTATTCTTTGTTCCATAGTTGAAATATTAGCTGGCTGGAGTACATTATATGGAGGACATTGTAGTAGGTACCTATGTTATGTAGTACTGGCTATCGGGGTGGTTATCGGCCGCCCGGGGCGGACTACTAACTATTTTGTCGCCCTCTTCTTCTTCGATCCCATCCCTCCTTTTGATGCAGCCCCAACTATCTCTTTTTGGGTTAGGGCAAAACTCACCCGAGAAATAAACTACTTACTTACATAATAATCAAACGGTTACATGTGAGAACCCTGCGCGTACGACTACGCGACGCTAGCGCCGACGCATTTACAGCTTCACACCGACGCCAGAACAACACATCTATCAATTATACGAGTATCACAAGCTTCGAGTCGGCAGAGTAAAATTACATCACAACTTCACAACACAACATCTCTTTGTGGGTGTCGGCGAAGGCGGGGCGGAGAACCAATTGTTGGTTTGAACATCAACAGAAAGTTGGAAAATGCAAATTGTAACCTAGGTGCAATTATGAAATTGAAATGAAAAATATACCTATTTAAAGGGGATGAAATTCTTTAAGCATACTTCCTAGTACAACATAGGATAAAGTAGTTCTACACGAGAATTGTACCTACATGTTTGCTACATCTTAAGTTTTGGGTCTTTTAGTCTTGCCATTAATTTTAATAATTATTAAAACTAATGGCAACCGACACGGTTACATCGCGCAAGGCTTTTGTCTGTTCGGTTTTTATGTCCTCAAGCCTTGTAGTTGTCTTTTTATAAATAGTACTTATAGATTTATTTCGTGCATAAGTAATGGACAGGCACTTACATAAATTAAAGTTGCCACTTAGACCGCTGCGGTCGTGTATGCCTAATATATTCGATTAATCTAATATTCTAGATTGTGCCATAAAGTACCTATTTGGGTCGTACATTCCAACTGTCATTGCTGGTGTAGAATCTGAATTAATGAAGGGTCAGCGTATCGGACAATCTAATAGGGTAGTTGACTAATATCGATGTAGTAAAAAATATGATACTTTACCAAAATATTGGTAAATAAACCAATAGCCACAATTTTCAGTTAAAAATATAACGTCTAGCTGGTTTTGTGAGCATTCAAAGTTTCATGGGCAAGTCCATTTTTAAAGTTTATAATTATAAAAATAATTATATCATTGAACTACCCACACATTAAACACAAAACTTTTATTATAAAACTATGTACATAAACGAAACATTTGATATAGCTACCAAACAAAATTTGCTAGACGCGCATACAAGATACAAGCGTGTGACTCACATGTTAGTAGCCATTGTATAGAGCGTTTTGGGCCCGCGTAAAATATGTGCTCTTAAAGTTGTGATATCTCAGGTAATTCAAATCAGAATCAAATAATTCTTTCAACAATGTTTCTTTAATAGAGGGGTCTTTTGATTAAACACATAAAAAAAAATAGTCAAATACCCTACGTAAGTAGGTACCTACCTCAAGTCCTACGCTAAACTTTAACCCCTCACTACAAGACGGAGGATAAACTTCTTCATGGTACTTCTGAATGTTTCTAAACTACCTAACTATAAAGAGGTGAATTCTAGATAGCGACAATGTTTAGATAAAACGAACGCGAAACGCATGCGCGATGTAAACGACACCCAGCACCATCTACGTGCAATTATGTAAAAGGGGGTAACAGAAGCACAGTGTGAAGAAGACTAAAGCCTCCTGGTTCTAAAAGGGCACTGCAAAAGAGTGGTCAATTAGCCGGGCATACAACCTGGAACTACAAGGAGCTTTCGCCGATTTTAGTGGCACAAAGGAAAAATCGTCGAACCACACGCAAGCGGCTGTCATTCCATCCTCATCATCTTGATGGTTGGCGATCTAGCACTGTGCGTTTTTCGAGGAATTTTCTCCCGCGAACCTCAGTTTTGTGGAATAGTTTAGCTGCGGCAGTATTTCCTGACGGCTATGACTTAGGGACCTTCAAGAAACGAGCGTACTCCTTCTTAAAAGGCCGGCAACGCATCAGCGGCCTCTCTGATCTCGCAGATGTTCATGGGCGGCGGTGATTACTTACCAGCAGGTGACCCGCTTGCTCGTTTGCCGCCTCTAGTATAAAAAAAAAATAATAATAATATATTCTCTTTCAGATGTACGATGTACGGCCTCCGTTTTGAATTTTTTTTCCTGGGCTAGGGTTACCAGTTGTTGTTTCAAATAACAATCAGTTAATAAATAAACCCCACGCGACAATGTCAGACCTTATCATAGAATGCTAATTGCGATGAATATGAATGAGTGTCGAAACGTTTTGAGTCGAAAAACTTAACTCATCGCGATTTAGGGCGATATTGTGATATCGCCCTTTCACGGTCAGCCGCGTTTTTCTGAAGTCTAATAGTAGTACCTACTTTAACGTCGTAAGACCCAACAGACTTTTAAAAAACAAAAACAATTGATTTCTTGTGTCTGCTGTCTGAGCCTTTCGACGTTAAACCTCCGGGTAGACTCCTAGACCAGAGTGGGGAGGGGACACGATAGAAACGGACTAAAGAGCCATCTTCACATCCTCACGTGCAATCAAGGTAAGCTGCGCACTTGTGACACCACTGGTGTTGCATGGGTGGCGGTATCGCTTATCATCAGGTGACTGTCGGCTCGTCTGCAACCTATGAAAAATGAAAAATGAAAAAATCCTTATTGCTTCCAAGAACAATTACATAGCAATTTCCGAGTTTAAACTCTCCTTTTAAGTGTTTAAACACTTGTGCCAGGAGAGTACGCTCTCCTATAACATGAGGTAGTTTAAAGTAACCTATATCATAAAAAAAGTGTTATGGAAAGGGCTATACTGGGTAAATAGCGCGGATGAGTTGGGGACCGTTGGACCAGGCGGCTCATTGAGTGGAGATCGTGGGATCACACCAGACCGCGTGGCCGCCCACTCAAGCGATGGACAGACGACATGAAGGAACACGCGGGAGTGAAATTGACGGCTAAGGCGTCTAACCGCGTCGCATGGAATAGGATGGAATAGGTCTATATCCAAAAGTGGATCAGTAACGGCTGAAGATGATGATGATGTTCCGTAAACATTGACAACCCTTTAACCACGTGTTCTACCAACTATTCTGAACAAGATTTGTTTTATGTCATGTAGGTAGTCATGTTAATCTGTTGGTTGTTCGCCACCCGATCTTTCTCCTAAGAGTGTATAGAAATAGAAAGCACACACTTGTGAACTAAATCCTAAATCCAGAGTGCGCTATTCTTTGTTCTATAGTTGAAATATTAGCTGGCTGGTACATTATATGGAGGACATTATAGTAGGTACCTATGAAATGTAGTACTGGCTATCGGGGTGGTTATCGGCCGCCCGGGGCAGACTACTAACTATTTTGTCGCTCTCTACTTCTTCGATCCTATCCCTCCTTTGGATGGAGCCCCAACTATATCTTTTTGGGTTAGGTCAAAACTCACCCGAGAAATAAACTACTTACTTACATAATAATCAAACGGTTACATGTGAGAACCCTGCGCGTACGACTACGCGACGCTAGCGCCGACGCATTCACAGCTTCACCGACGCCAGACAACACATCTATCAATTATACGAGTATCACAAGCTTCGAGTCGGCAGAGTAAAATTACATCACAACTTCACAACACAACATCTCTTTGGGTGTCGGCGAAGGTTGGGCGGAGAATGAATTGTTGGTTTGAATATCAACAGAAAGTTGGAAAATGCAAATTGTAACCTAGGTGCAATTATGAAAATGAAATGAAAAATATATTTGGAGGGGATGAAATTCTTTAAGCATACTTCCTAGTACAACATAGGATAAAGTAGTTCTACACGAGAATTGTACCTACATGTTTGCTACATCTTAAGTTTTGGGTCTTTTAGTCTTGCCATTAGTTTTAATAATTGCCGGTAGATGGCGCTGGGTGTCGGTTACATCGCGCAAGGCCTTTGTCTGTTCGGTTTTTTATGTCCTCAAGCCTTGTAGTTGTCTCTTTATAAATAGTACTTATAGATTTATTTCGTGCATAAGTTATGGACAGGCACTTACATAAATTAAAGTTGCCACTTAGACCGTTGTGGTCGTGTATGCCTAATATATTCGATTAATCTAATATTCTAGATTGTGCCATAAAGTACCTTATTTATGGGTCGTACATTCCAACTGTCATTGCTGGTGTAGAATCTGAATTAATGAAGGGTCATGCGTATCGGACAATCTAATTACGTAAGTAGGTACCTACCTCAAGTCCTACGCTAAACTTTAACCCCTCACTACAAGACGGAGGATAAACTTCTTCATGGTACTTCTGAATGTTTCTAAACTACCTAACTATAAAGAGGTGAATTCTAGATAGCGACAATGTTTATAGATAAAACGAAAGCGAAACGCATGCGCGATGTAAACGACACCCAGCACCATCTACGTGCAATTATGTAAAAGGGGGTAACAGAAGCACAGTGTGAAGAAGACTAAAGCCTCCTGGTTCTAAAAGGGTACTGCAAAAGAGTGGTCAATTAGCCGGGCATACAACCTGGAACTACAAGGAGCTTTCGCCGATTTTAGTGGCACAAAGGAAAAATCGTCGAACCACACGCAAGCGGCTGTCATTCCATCCTCATCATCTTGATGGTTGGCGATCTAGCACTGTGCGTTTTTCGAGAAATTTTCTCCCGCAAACCTCAGTTTTGTGGAATAGTTTAGCTGCGGCAGTATGACAGCTATGACTTAGGGACCTTCAAGAAACGAGCGTACTCCTTCTTAAAAGCCGGCAACGCATCAGCGGCCTCTCTGATCTCGCAGATGTCATGGGCGGCGGTGATTACTTACCAGCAGGTGAACCGCTTGCTCGTTTGCCGCCTCTAGTATAAAAAAAATATATATATATATCCTCTTTCAGAGTACGATGTACGGCCTCCGTTTTGAATTTTTTTTCCTGGGCTAGGGTTACCAGTTGTTTGTTTCAAATACAATCAGTTAATAAATAAACCCCACGCGACAATGTCAGACCTTTATCATAGAATGCTAATTGCGATGAATATGAATGAGTGTCGAAACGTTTTGAGTCGAAAAACTTAACTCATCGCGATTTAGGGCGATATTGTGAGGATCCGATTCATGGTCAGCCGCGTTTTTCTGAAGTCTATTGTACCTACTTTAACGTCGTAAGATCCAACAGCCTTTTAAAAGGCAAAAACAATTGATTTCCTATTGTGTCTGCTGTCTGAGCCTTACGACGATAAACCTCCGGGTAGACTGCTACCCCACTCTGGTGTAGCAGTCTACCCGGAGGTTTATCGTCGGAGGGGACACGACAGAAGCGGACTAAAGAGCCATCCTCACATATCCTCACGTGCGATCAAGGTAAGCTGCGCACTTGTGCCACCACCAATCGCTTATCATCAGGTGATCTGTCGGCTCGTCTGCCACCTATATCATAAAAAAAAGTGTTATGGAACGTAATGGAAGTTATGGAACGTGTAGTTGTTCAGGATCTTTCAGAAAATCACTGTTTGAATAATGCAGGTTTCCTCACGATCTTTTCCATCTCAAAAATCAAAAAGTCTTAGCAAAGATGCATCAAGGACGTGGGCTCGGCCGCCCCGCATCATCCGGGTAATTAGACTGTTTGAAAAATCACTTCATTGTTGCGATAAACGCTCGGAAACATAATGGGAGCACTCTGCATAATGTTATGAATGACGTCCCGGTTTTTTGCTCATTCATGTGACGAAATATTTTTGATGCCACATCGTTCGTAGGAAGTAGAGCGTTGGTAGTTCAGTCAAGTGGTTGTGCTTACTTGTATTTTAAATTATTTATTAACTAGTAGCCCGCTTTCACTTCGTTTCGGGACAGTAGTTCAATTGTCTACCAAAAGACTGTTAATTGCATCACGATAGTGTTTTGCCTTACCGATTGTAAGTATAAATGCTTTGTCGATGTCTATAGAGTTTATCTCTTTATAAATAGTATAGACCATGTTGCTTAGCGAAAAGTCGAAAGTTCAGTTTAAATTATTAAAATGGTGGCTAAAATAATCGAATTGGGAACCGAACTGTCGAACATTCTATTTTATGACCAAGTAAACTCAACATTGCGTACCTATTTGCAGCAACCTACATTTCAAATGTAACGGAAAAGCTGAAAAGCTATGACGGTACAGTCAAGCAGAGAAATTTAATAAGAATAAGTAAGGATCAATCCAAAGATACTATTCCACGCGTACGAGGTCGGGAGCGGCCGCTAGTTTCTTTATATTTCACGATTTCGGGCGAATGTGGTCCAGGTGTGATCCAGGGGTCGACGCATGATCTCATTTGATTTCTGTTCGCATTCAGTGGCTGTTCTGGCCTATAGGATGGCTGATATGCGGTAGACGTGACGTAATTAAAATGGTAACGTAGGTAACCAGCTCGTTAAAAGCCCTGCTAGTATTTCTAATACGGCCTTCTAAGACTTACTTCAAACATGCTGCTCTTCATTGCCCTAAGTAAACTAAAATAGTAAAAGAAAGAAAGAAAATACATTTATTATTTGGACACCACACACAATACATATACATACTACAGACAATTGTCACAAGAAAATAAAAACAGTAGTAAAACTAATACTACAGACAATTGATACAACACAAGAAAATAAAAACACTAGTAAAAATAAATTTAAACCAAAAAATTAAAAAAAAATATAACTAACAAAAAGAAAAATAACTGTCCTCCCCATTGTCCAGCAGTGCCGTGCAATTATATTCTGCTGTGTTGTGTTGAGGCATCCAGCATAAATGGCCCTCACTCAGCTTATGTCACGACCATAGGCCGTAACGCTGGTTTTCAGTGGGACCAGCTGAGTGAGTACCACGGACACTGCAAATGTGTAGTGGTTCCTATTACCTATGTGAAATATGTGTGTAATGTTTGTGTAGATAACAAATACATTTACTTATACCATACATGTGAGGAGTAACAGTAGTAGGCAACCATCTATAGCGCTTATGCAACTACCTATTTATAATTATTTATAAGTAGTGGTAGGTACTAAAATAGCAACTATTTGACTGGCTCACTGGTCCATTAGCTGGTGACGCTCATCGCCACCAAGAGTCGTGGGGTTTGATTTACTTTGGTCAAATATTCGGTCTTCATGAGCACTTCAGTTTGCTCAGTGTCAGAGTGTTATATCAGTGTAAGTATATCACCTCTTGTTACTTTTTTATTCTCCAATCCAAAGACGAGAGCTTAAGCTTAATTGCTTTTGGGGATCAGTAATCAGACGTAAGTATAACACATTGTGTTGTTGTCCGATATTTATTTAAAAAGTTCCGATCAAGCTGGCTGCAATATTTCTTTGCATTTTCGGAGCAGAGTGTAGCAGTGACGTCACGCTGCGGTCTGCCGGCTCCATTACAGTAAGTGCATCAACTCCTGCGCCGCCGCGGCGCTCGTTCGCACGGTGCTTTCTCTATTTTTACGCTGACCGCAAAATATCATCTCCATTCGACTAGCGTCTCGCTTGGAAGGCTTCTTCCTAGAATGAACCAAGAATCCCATTCCACTAATATTATTAAACGTGAAAGTTTGTAAGTATGCTCGGACTTATTATGGATGGATGGATGCTTGCTGCTCTTTCACGCAAAAGTACCGAATGGACTTTACAATACTATATCACCAGAATGGTCCAAACCTATGCTGGACATTAAGCATCAGGCGATCCGTCCGCCCCTTATCCATATTCCGAATACCTACTATTTATAAATAGATAAATTCTATAGACATGTCATCGACACACCTTTATACTCGTATACTATCCGAAAAGATGTAACACTAGCGCGATGCAATCGACAACCAGAGCCATATTAGCCCTATTGGCCCTATTGGGTACTATTAAGTATTCTGTGCTATTGGTAGAGAGTGTAACTAATATCCCGAAACGAAGTGAGAGCTGGTCACTAGTCGCGTATGAAATAATGATTTAAACAATGTTGTTGTCTTGTTATTTTTGACGTTGGTGGTGTTTGGCATAAAACTGAACCGTCAATACGTCTGTCTGAGGGAACCGTATTGAATGGTTTGCGGTGTGCGCTGACGCACGCAACGCACCGCCTCGATTAGTTCCGTATGCATGTACATATGTACCTAAAGCCATACCATACCATATGAATTTATGGGGTATACCCGAGAATTTCAAGTTTTTTGGCCGGTCATTTTCTTTTTTTTTTTGGTTTCCCAGGGAAATGCGTTACGCATACCCGTCGGCCGGGGGCGGACGGGTTATGTCGGACTCCCCCCCGCATGACGGCGGGGGTTTACCGACTAAACCCCTGGGACTCTCCCTCATCGTCCATCGCGGAGAAAGTCGTGGGGCAAATAGCGCGAAGCCCTCGCACCACGACATCTCCCCGGACGTGGCCCGCCTACACGGCGGGCCCGGCGGGCTCCCCCGGTCGGGGAGCGGGAGGGACAGCCGAGAGAGTTGAAGCCGTCCCACCGGCTGTGGGGTGTCCGTGCAATGCCGGTGGTGGTACCCCCGTACCACCCACCGGCGGACCCTCTCCACGGAGAGGAGGAGACGCACATATTGGCGTCGTCTCCTCCCCTCCTGCCCTCGGAGCGCGGGGGCAAAGGATCTGCCTCTCGCTCGCGCTCCGCCGGCCTCCTTCGCTGCCATCACATGCTCGCAGAAGGTAGCGAAGCCTTCCATCCCATCACTCGCTATTATATCTCGCTATACTAGCCAGTGAGAGATCCTGGCCGACCTTCGCCACCAAACGCATAGCGCATTGTTCATTGTCATTGTTCTAACCTAACCTAACACCAATATTTTTTCGTTAGTAAAGTTGAGTCAGTATCTTCGTCATAAAATATAGGTTAGGTTAGGTTAGAACAGTGGCAGTCAAAATAATCTTGAAATTCTCGGGCGATTTTTTGGGCGAGTTGTCCCATAACCCGAATTTATGTAAAATAACTAGGTAGGTACCGTAAAGTAAATTCCCACTGCAGGGCAAAGGCCTATACTTATCATGGAAATCATGTCATCGCTACTATGATGGCATTAGGCTTTAATCACCACGCTTGCCTAATGCGGATTGGAGATCACAAACCCGAGCTATGTTCGAAAAGTTCGGGAACATAGTTTTGCTCGACCCGGGACCCTGAGATCATGAAATATATGAAATCTAGGAAGATGGAGCAAGTGCACTTTTTGTTCGAGACAAAAGAAAAGAGTTTTTTGTGAACTTTTGGGACCTGTACAGACTAAATCGGCGATTAAAGTCCTGAAATGAAGTTTATTGTATATATAAATTTAGGTACATAATTAGCAGTTGCATTTGCTTTAGCGGAAATACCAGCTAAATTTTACCCTTTCAGGTGTATATACATTTGATACATTACAATTTACGCAGGAATAATACTATGTCAACAAAATCAATTAAAATATCTAAATTACATTTAAAACATTACAAATTGATAATATTAATGTAATGACACCTTGACTACGAGTAATGGCTAGTTCAACCTTCATCAACTGTCTAATCGATACATAACTAACGCTTTCAGATAGGCGTATGAAT
>JABMDO010003062.1:0-10096 GCA_014851415.1 Cnaphalocrocis medinalis
TGACTACGAGTAATGGCTAGTTCACCCTTCATCAACTGTCTAATCGATCCATAACTAGACGCTTTCAGATGGCGTATGAATTGTATCTACTCGTTCCGTAGAGACTTTCCCCTCTTGTTATAATAATAATCAAGGTTTATTTTCCATAAGTCGCTTTACATCCGCTGTTCCTTGTCCATTCCACTTTGAATAAGAGCTTTGTTGTCAGGCACAGAATCGCTAAACAGCACTGATACTTACTAATGAGTGTAAAAACGCGGACTTCTCACACGCATCTGGACAAGCTTTGAGTATTCGTTTTGTAAATAAGGGGGTTTATGTTTTTTTTATTGAGGATAATCAAGATAACCTCTCTCCTCATGGTAAGCAGCCGTTAGATCCAAATATGAGATTGACAGGTAAGTACAAAAGAACAGACAAAGTGTCCATTGAGTCTCTCACTTTCACCCTGAAGGCTGAGATGATGTTTCACGATTGTAAGAAGGGGGAAACACTTGAACTGGAAGGGCATTCCTTGACTAGATGGTTCGGAGCAGGAACGAGGAGCTAAACCTCTTGGTGCGCGCCGGAATTGTGTGGATGGTATGGTATAAGCAGCGGTCGTCACACTTTACTGTTCAAGGGCCATACGTAACAATGTGAGCACCAGGGCCCGGGCCGCAGTATATGTGAAGGTGTTTCAAGAGCTTTTGCATACTTATCCATATTATGATAGTAGTCCATAGTATTCATATAAATGCGAAATTGTATGATTACGTCACTACTCAAAAACTACTAAACTGATTTACATGTAATTAGATTTGGTACAGATATGTATGTAGTACCTAGGCTATTAATTAAAGAAATCTACTTTATCGCGGGCCACACAAATAACGTCCGCGGACCGCAGTTTAAAGACCACGGGTTTAAAGCATAATAAGGATAAGAATAATTTATTAAAAGATAATTGTTACATTATGGCACTTTAAACTTAAGCTAACTAAATTAAAATAAAATAAGTGTAACACACAGGAGATCTGACCGTAGGTCCCACACTAGGATAACCCTGTATCGTGGGCACCTACACTAGACAAGATGCGACAGATGTTTCAAGTTTCAAGTTAGAAAAGTGAACAACTTAAAATTTTAAAAATTGATTATTTATGTAGGTAACTAAGAACTAAACATTTGTAAATATTGATTAAAACTTAAATGTCTAATACTCACAATGATGGTATGCTTCGGGAAGGCGGCCCGCACCTTCCGCAGGTACTCCACGAAGTGCTGCGAGTACCCGTTGGCCACGTCCAGGCACACGAACTTGAGGTCCGTCACCGTGTTCAGGATCTCGGAGAGCCGCTCGAAGTCTGCCTCCGCCGTCCCCGAGCTTGCCGCTGAGGAAATTATAATTAAGTTTTTTTTTATATTGAGAACAATCAGGATGTCTGGATGGTATATCCGTTGGATGGTAAGCGGCCATGAGATCCATATGAGGTTGACAGGCACAAAAGAACAAACAAAGTATGTGCACGTATGTGCTTATTGAGTCTGTCAATTTCACCCTGTGGGCCTGCTTGCTGTGATGTCGTTTCACACAGATTGCTGAGATGGCATTTGTTCTAAATTAAAACTGCATAATTTTCAATATTCCGTATACATATTTAATGCAATAAATACCAATGAATTTTACTCTCGATTTCACTATTTATAAACATAATCTTCTTCTATACTATTAATAAAGAGGTAACGCCTCGGCCTGTGACTGACTGACTGACTGACTGATCTATCAACGCACAGCCAAAACTACTGGACCTAAAATCATGAAATTTGAAACATAGGTAGTTCTTACTATGTAGGCGCGCACTAAGAAGGGGTTTTGCGAAATTCACCCCCTAAAGGGGTGAAAGGGGGGGTTTACGTTAGTATGAAAGTCTTTCAATTTTGATGTTAGAGATTTGAAAACTTGGATTATGGTTGTTTATCAAAAATAAAAATTGACCTGTTTTAGTTTTTTTTTTTAATTCAAGCCATAAAGGGGTGAAATGGGGGTTAAAACAATGTATGGGAGATTTATTATTTTTAAAGCTAGAGTCTTGAAAATTGGTATTTGGGTTCTCCATACAAATTAAATGAAAGTAATTTCAGCATTTTTTTTTCTTCACCTTACAAAGGGGTGAAAGGGGGTTAAAACATCGTATGGAAAATTCGTCATTTTTAAAGCTAGAGCTTTGAAAATTGGTATTTGGGCTTTGCATGCAAATGTAAAGAAATTGAATTCGGCATTTTTTCTTCAACCTAAAAAGGGGAAAAAGGGGGATAAAACGCCGTATTGTCAAATTTAAAGCTAGATTCTTGAAACTTGGTATTTGGGCTTTGCAAACAAATGTAATGAAAGTGAATTCGTTATTTTTTTCATCAACCTAAAAAGGGGGGAAAAGGGGGTTGAAACGAAGTATTGTCATTTTTTGAAGCTAGAATCTTGAAAATTGGTATTTAGGCTTTGCATAGAAATTTTATAAAAGTCCCCCCCTATAGGGGTGAACGGGGGAACTGATTAAATTTGACAAAGTAAAGTTATAGAGTTTCCAGCATTTTTTAAATCAAATCTTTTTGAGATTCCTTCATTAAGGTTTACGATCACCAAAATTATCAATCCTATAAGTATCAGTAAAATTTATTTTTGCTAATTACTTTGATTGTTGTGAATTCTACTTCGTTCAAAAAATTAAAATACCGAAGCGAAGCGAGGGCGGGCCACTAGTCTATATTATAAAGAGATAACTTGCATGGACTACCTCAAAGCTTATATGTAGCCCGAAAAATCGAAACACATGCACGATGTAACTTACGCCAGCGCCATCTATTGGCGTAATGTGGAACTAAAGTCCCGAAACGAAGTGAGGGCGGGCCACTAGTACTTAATACAAGTAATTGTTTCTTCTCCAGGTTACTTAGGCTATAAAGATAAACCGCGACTGGACTCACCCATTTGCTCTAAGCACTCCGGGTGTTCCGCCGCGAACTTCTTCCACTCTTCTATCGTGTAGTACTTGTGGATACACGTGAATAGCCCGTGCTGCAAGCAAAAAGTAAACTATCAGCCTAACACTGCCCCGCTGATGGGCAAAGGCCTCCATCATAGAAATCAAGTCATCGCTACTATGATGGGAAAAGGCTTAATCACCACGCCGCGCTTGCCTAATGCGGATTGGTGATTACAAACCCGAGCTATATACAAGGTGTATCTGTGAATATTTACATCCCTTTATCCATTCTGAACAACATTTGTTTAACGACTTTTCCAAATTCTTCCAAAAATTTTTCGACTCCCCATACAAATTGACCAAGTCACGTGACCGACTTTGTATGGAAAGATGAAAAAATTTTGTGCGAATTTTCAAAAGTCATAGAACAAATGTTGTTCAAAATGGTTGGTAGAACACGTGGTTAAAGGGATGTAAATGTTCACAGATACACCCTGTATGTTCGAAAAATTCAAAACATATTTTTTTCGCATGGTAGGAACAATTTGAATCTGCTGAAATCGACTCCAAAGGACAACCATGCACATTCTCTGTCATTGCATGACCTCGGGCACCCAAGAAGCCGCACCCTGGGCAGCTATCACATCAGCCCGGAGGACGTTAAGGCTATCGCTCCCAAGGCTATCACGCGGTTCATGACGACCGTGGGCCTGGGAGACAATCTCTAGAGGGAGCGGAGGATACAATAGATCTATTCGGTCGGAGTGTCCACTCGGAAACGTTCGCTCCCGAACCTACAAACACAAAATAATTACACACAGAAGTTAGACTCAGCCTGATTTTGAATTTAGAAGAGTTCGTTGACATAATGCTAGGGTTGTTGCCCGGCATGAGTACCTACATAAGCGCGCGGCCTCTACCATAGACCTCGACAGATTGACAATCTTATGTCATAGGCTAGGATTAATGTGGTCGAAAAGGCGTATTTCCCCGTTAGTGCGCATGCGTGAGTACATGACACATTTTTAGCTCTTAGTGGGCAGCCTCCTTTCTGGGTGTAATTATTTTGTTCTACAAATCTACAAATAATAGGAACAAAGACAAGAAAACATAAGTACATACTTTGAACTTGGATCTGTACCACAGATGATAATTATAATTTATTTGTCTATGTCTTATTTCATAATGAGTTCCACTTGGTTCCACTAAGCAAGTAATCACTATAAACAGACTTACGTACTACCCGTGCGGATAAACGCTGGGATTATAAATGGCGGCGCAACTATTCACCTCTCGCTCGCACACTATTTGCGTCTATACTCGCACACGTGGGTACAGACTGACAAAAAAAAAGCTGCGTTTTAATAAAAAAATGTGAGCTAGTTTTTCCGTGGTTTTGAACCTTTCTTTAGTCTTGTCATATTTTGTTAGAAAGGTACGTTATTCCTCATTACTATAGGCTATGTATGTACCACGGGCGAAGCCGGGGCGGACCGCTAATAAATGTATATTTTTGTGAGAACAAATTCGTTTATAAATGCGATAATTATAAATTATTATTTGTTTATAAAACAATTTCTTTTTAGGAAAAAAGAATTTATCGCAATCTGAATTATTTTCATAGATTGTTTACATAAATACAGTAAAAAATACTACTTACAAATAATAAAACCTTTAAACATACTTATATATTATTTGAATTAATAAAATAACAAACATGTTCAATGCTAACGATATTTTCTACGATTTTTCAGTTTACTTATATTTAATAATAATTTTACGTAATTAGTATGCTGACGGTACCAACTCGTCGGTCCGCCATTTCTAATCCCAGCGTTTATCCGCACGGGTAGTATGCTTTTTGGTGCGTTACTTTGAAACAAATTACATTGTATACTTAATTTATTGTAACAGTCATAACACTTTAGATAGTATTTTACATGACTCAGTTTCTGCTTACATATTGAAGATAGTGGTATGAAAACAAAATATGCTATGTAGGCATGTACCTATGTCCCTGTAAAATAGTGCGAACCAAAATCTCATCTCACCACTTCCCCGATATGGCCACTTATTCAGGGCCGTGTGTAGCCCGTTAAGGGCAGAGCCTTTTTTTTTTGTTGACGCTGGGGAATGCCGCTGACCCGAAGTGGGCCAACGTGGTCTTGCGACTCCTTATGCATACCCTCCTGCCGGGGGGCAGGCGGGTTATCTCGGGCTCTCCTCTGGGTGGGACCGGAGGCATACCGACTAAACCCCAGCGACGCTCCCGCATCGCCAGAGTGGGGAGGAGACATGAGGACGGGTTGAAGAACCTTACTTCACAAAGGGCAGAGCCTGGGCTTACCTTGGACAGTTCCCTGGCCATCTCGAAGGTGCCGACGGTGTCCATGTTGCTGGCCATGACCGGCACGCCCCGGTACGTCTGCCCGGAGTTGCGGAATGTGATCTCACGGTACAGGTCCACCTGGGAAACAAAGCATAACCTTATATCATCAATCATCATCATCATCATCTATACTGGCCACTCTCAGGCGACTTTTATGAAGGAGGACTTCTGGCCGCAGGGAGTCGTCTTCCGCAAGTTTCGAGGACGGCTGCCAGCAGATTCTACGCGCCACAAATTATAAAAATAAAATAAATATAATATAATATATGTATGTTAGACTGTAAGGTATTTATTATATGGGCCAATGAAATGTTTTTAAAATGTTCTTGTTGCCTGAAATAAATGGATTATTATTATTATTATACGCAAACTCCACCATTATCTCGATGTTGTCTGCTCAATGGCAAATTTATTCTTTAACTAGTGGCCCGCCCTCACTTCGCTTCGGGACCGTAATTCAGAAATGAACCAATAGATGGCGCTGTGTCCAATTATATCGCGCAAGCGTTTCGTGTTTTCAGTTTACCTATAAGCCTTGTCGTTGTCTATTGAAGTTATCTCTTTATAAATAGTATATATTGTGCCTGTCTACCTCATTTTTGGATCTCACGGTCGCTTACCATCAGGCGGAGTAGGGTCATCTTGATTGTCCTCAATATAAAAAAAATACAGTCCGTTTTCAGGATTACCGTTGTTGTTATCGTGAGAGAGCCGCGCTTCGGCATGAATGGGCTGGCTCGACGGGAGTGATACCACGGCCTCACATAAGACTGCCGTTGAGCAGTGCATGCGTTGGGTTTCGTTGCGTGAGTGAGGGTACCGGAGGCCCAATTAGGGGGAAAGGGGGTTAAAGGTTAGCAGCGCACTTGTGACTCTACTGGTGTTGCAGGTTTATGGGCGGTGGCAATCGTTTACCATCAGGTGATCCGCCTGCTCGTCTGCTACCTATTACATTTAGCAATGCCTAGAAAATTCGTCAACTTCCAATTCGGAATATCTTACGGTGACATACAACAGACATCTAACAATTAGGCGGCCTTATTACTTGTAACCATTTCTTCCAAACAACCGCAGTATATACCGTACCCTAGGCACCGTGTATACTCAAACGCGTACCATCCTAGAGCTCATCGTCACTTTCCATCAGGTGCGTGCGATTGTGATCATGTTGGCCTATAAATCTATACTATTTATAAAGAGATAACTTCTGTAGACAACGAAAAGGCTTATAGGTAAACCGAAAACACGAAAGGCTTGCGCGATGTAATTGAGCACAGCACCATCTATTGGTTCAATTCTGAATTACGGTCCCGAAGCGAAGTGAGGGTGGGCCACTAGTAAATTATAAATTGAGCCAACATCACATACATTGTCCTGGTCCCAAACTAGTGTTTTTCCTTGTGCTATGGAAACCAGAAACAACGAAGGAACCACATACACCCAGACCCAACACAAATATCTGTTTCATCACCAAACATTTGTATTGGTGCGGGAATCGAACCCGCAACCCTTACGTCTCTACCAGCGCTCAAACCATTGCGCTTAACGGGTCGTCGTATTGTTTAATAAAAAATAAATAAAAAGAAGGTGCAAAATGAACTCTTTTCATGTGATTTTTCAGTGACCTTATTACAGAGGCTGAGAATTTCAGTAACTGCTGACATTGTCGCCGAATGCCGGGTTTCAGTTGGCAAGTTGCCTGTCGTCCGACTGTTCGGCTGAAACTGAAACAAATACCTACTAACACATTTGTGGTATTGCGGAGTTATGTTGACTAGACAAATTATACACAACAATTTTATTTTGGTTAAGTATAGCTATTCTTTGCAATTTATTCTTAAGTAAACAACGCACTTAAAAATTCATCGCAACGGTTTCAGGTGGGACTCGAACCCACAACCTTCCACAATCCGGGTGGATGACTACCGATTATACTAACCGAACCCCTTACTACGCCGACGAATTTCGTAAGTGCTTAACTCGCAATGTTATGAGCTAAAGAATAGTCTCATCTCATCAATATTGTAGGTACACATTTACAATATCCAGTGGAAACATTATTGCAAATATTTGACCACCAGTTAAAATGAAACTGCTAAATGAATAATTTTATTTATTGGTTCGAGTCCCACCAGAACCCGTCGATGAATTTTTAAGTGCGTTGTTTACTACTTAATACACAACAGTTTTCAAAAAGCTAAGATTACTCTTCCTAGCTCTTCACCCAAGTACGTACCTAATACCTAAGTAAAACCAGTGGGTGAAGAGCGAGGAATTCCCATCACAAGTACTAAGTATCTCTGTTTATTTTACCGGGGAGCCCCGTCAATATATTGTTACGGATTTTTCTGAATAAAGCTTATTTTATCATCATCAGCCCGGAAGTACCCACTGCTGAGTATAGGCCTCCTTTCTTTTTCGCCGTAGTACCCGGTCCTAAGCTGCTCGGATCCAAGTAGGAACTCTTATTTCGGTAATATCATCGGCACATGCATGCATCGTGACGCTGGACGATTAGGATTTCGTTTACCTATTCCGGGGCACCATTCGGTAAGGAGCTTACTCCACCTTCCATCACTTCGCTCAGCTAGGTGTCCTGCCCAATTCCACTTCAGTTTCATCACTCTTAATCCAACATTATCTGGGAGCTGCCCTCACATTTTCAATTACCTAAAAGGTAGCTATAGCTAAATTGTACTCGTAACTTTGTACCTGTTTTTTAAAAATTACCTCATATTTACCTAACATTTAGCAAGCAAATAAATAAATATTTCATTTCATTTTAATTATCCCGGAAATCTCTTCACATTAGAAAGGGACACATTATTTCCAGATTACAACTGCCGATAGTAAGTAATGCAGTAATGAATGATTGCACAAACACAGTAAAGATAAGAAACCTACGCGTATACTATCTTCTGTGTACACATACTTCTTATATCTATGTATAACATACATTACGTCTATCGCATAACATAGTTTAGTATGTATTACTGTTAGTATAGGGTTGTCTATTAACTAATGTTTGTGATTGTTTAGGATCTTGTAATTTATATTGTTAATATAACAGCTTTGGACAAACAAATCTTCTATACTATTTATAAAGAGATAACTTCAATAGACAGCGGCTTATAGGTAAACCGAAAACACGAAACGCTTGCGCGATGTTATTGGACACAGCGCCATCTATTGGTTCATTTCTGAATTACGGTCCCGAAGCGAAGTGAGGGCGGGCCATTACTTAATAAACAAAGTCATTCTGACTGGCCGGGTGGCGTTTTTGGTAGTGACCCTGCCTCAAACGCCAAAGGTTGTGGGTTCGATCCCCAACCTGGATAAACATTCGTGTGATGAATGCTTGTGGCCTGTGAGTGTCAGTTCCGGGACCTAGTTTAGGGTGTAATATTTGTGTAATGTATTTGTGATGATACTCTGTTGTATGATATCTGTAGTTAACACTTGCATAAAATACTTATGTACCTACTTACTACGGAGTCAGGTTAAAGTATGAGATATTGTGCAAATGATTATATCTATCCTTAATTGGCTCTCAAGAAGTGAGTATGTCGATTAAAAAAGCACGAGGTATAGATGTAACCTTCAAGTAAGTATAATTGTTGAATAAACTCCACGAAAATCTTAATCTGTTTTCATGTTGAACAGTCAACTCCAAAAATATGTATACACTTTAGGACCTTGTCACAATACATTATGTATAAGAACGACTTCTACTTTCTTATACATTATGCATTGTGACAAGGTCCTAAAGTGTATACATATTTTTGGAGTTGATGTGCCAGCCCTGCACCCGTCGCGTGCGCACGTGCTCGATCGATTCATCTCCACGTGCGTGACGTCACCGCGACAGCTGACCGTAGTCCGACATGCTGGAGATTTGCGATCTACAGCTCCTTCCTTCAATACTCAATATCTTTATTGCATCTATAGGTTACATAAGTTAGTACATAATAAATGTAGGTATCACTGAATACCCGGGAGGGCACTGAAATATGGGAGAGGACGTTCATTTCTAAATTATGATCAACTTTAATTAAGGGCTATATCGATAAACTAGCACCGTCCAGCCCGTCAACCAATTTACTATGTGATATTTTATAAGGAGTAAATCTCTACAAATTTTTCAAGACGCAATACAATATTTTTAACACGCGACAAGTATCTATAATTTTTGTGATTTGTAGGAAAAAATTATTAACATACCTAAGTGTGCCCCAATACTTTCCTTTATATTTTCACAAGTAGCTGGATTTAATATACCTATACCTATCTCATAATCCTCACAATTAATATAGGTAAATCAATTAGGGGCGCGGTGTCGCCTTAATTTTCTCTAGGCAAAATACCTACAACATTTAAGTAAGTACAAATCATTGTATCTTACAAGTTAAACACATTAAGATTTCTTTATCAGTAGGTACATATGTTATCTCTTGGAGTTTTGAGGTTTTAACTTGACAGTTTTCGACATTTTAATCAATGTTCTAGAATATTCATGTATGACCGTATTAAGTTTTCCATGCCGAGTCACGCAGTTTTAAAAATGGATAAACTTCACGTTGCGTTTAAATAATCGAAACTTAACCTGAACCACAGAATACTTAATCGTACATGACAGAAAGCCCACTCCTAAAAACCGTTTATGGAAATGAAGACTCAGCTACTATAACAAACGTTGAAATTGACCGCCCAGCGTCAATGCCTACCATTATCATACCTAGAAGTG
>JABMDO010003064.1:0-12172 GCA_014851415.1 Cnaphalocrocis medinalis
AGAGTCTAGAGGAATTTTCACAAGTTGCCTACCTTCAACCCCCTTTCCCCCCAATTGGGTCTCCAGTAACCCCACTCGCTCGGCGAAAGACAGCGCAGGCGCTGCTTTACTGGTCTTCTGTGAGGCCGTGGTATCACGTGGTCGCGTGGCTAACATCGTTAAAACGTGGTGGCAGATAAACATAGTTACAGCGAAGTCTTAGGTAGTAATGCCCTTGCTTACAGAACCTTAAGAAAAAGGTAAAAAAACTAAACTATTTTGGTGCTACCAAGTGCTAGTAATATATATATTCAAAATGTACAAGTCAAGCGCTTTCAAATGATACCAAATACGGCATATTTATCATAACTTTATTTTTTTACTCTGTATGTTTTGAGGGCGGGCCACTAGTTATAGATAAAACAATTGATTTCCCATTGTGTCTGGTCTGCTGTGACTTACGACGTTAAAAGGTTGTTGGGTGTTACGGCGTAAAACCACTAGACCAACTGCACGTTTTGCTTAACAAGATATATCATAATTAATCATTTCTTGAAAGAAATTAAATTCGCCATTGCAAATTATAAATACGCTAATGTATTTTGTGATCGATTGCTTGATTGGTAAAGCAAGGACAAATTTAATAAGTTTGCAAATAACTTCTACAATTATACAAATACTAGTGGCCCGCCCTCACTTCGCTTCGGGACCGTAATTCAGATATGAACCAATAGATGGCGCTGTGTCCAATTACATCGCGCAAGCGTTTCGTGTTTTCGGTTTACCAATAAGCCTTGTCGTTGTCTATAGAAGTTATCTCTTTATAAATAGTATAGAAGATAGAAGACAACTGTCTTTTGTCAAATTCTAAGATAATTTTGATGCAGACTGTACGCAGACTTGTTAGTTAACTCACTTGTATCACTTTATCAAAGTCATGTCAATGTCCTTTTACGTTTAGTTATGTTAAGTACACCAATCACGTATCGAGGTTTTAGTTAGTGATGCAATATAGACCTACAACGAAACTGCGCTGGACCAATCTTCTATTCTTCTATATCTATACATCTATACATCTATATCTATACATCTATACTCTATATCTATATCTATATCTATCTATATCTATATCTATATCTATATCTATACTCTATACTCTATACTCTATATCTATATCTATACTCTATTCTATACTATAAAATAAAATGTAAAAAAGTTGTGTCTGTACATTGAAGATATTTATCTCAAAATAACTTAGGACGACTAAAAAACAGTAACAGAACATGAATCAATGATTTTTAAAATTTTTGTCTGTCTGTTTGTCTGTTTGTCTGTTTATCTGTTTGTCTGTTTGTCTGTTTGTTCGCGCTAATCTCGGAAACTACTGAACCAATTCGAATGAAACTTTTTTTATTGTATAGCTGTAATATCAGGGCAACTTATAGGATATATTATATTTTGAAGACCAGGCTCCTTGATGTAGAACCACAACAGCCCAGCTAAACTATAAGAGGTAGATCAATGGCACTTTAACAAAAGTTGTTCAGATTGATGAGCATTTTATGATGCCATGAAAAAAATCGAAGGTCATGGAACATCTGGTTTGGAACTCTAAGAGCCCAGCTCCACTATAACAAATATGGAATGAATGGAATGAAAAATTGTCAAATGTGATGAGCATTGTTGGATGAGATCCTATAAGGAAGGATATTCCGAACTTAAACCCCTAATGGAGCGAAAAGGGGGTTCCAAGTTTGTTCATGGGAGTACGTGATTCCTTGGCCCAATCCACTTATTACTACAATATACACATTTTTTGACAGAATTGATGGATAAAATATAATATACAAACTTTATTAGAATACTTACATCCCCTAATGGAATAAAACATAATTTTGGGGGTTACTTTCATTAGAAGTTGATATCTTTTTTTTTTATATATTAAATGGGTTTGCACTTGACCTCATCTCACCTGATGGAGAGTGACAATGAGGTCTAAGATGTAGCGTGCTTTCCCAGAAGAAGCCTATTCACTCTCGACTTAAAGACACCCAAATTGTAGCTCTCTGGAAATACAGAAGCCGGCAAGTTGTTCCATTCCTTAGCAGTTCGTATAAAATATCAATGAGCCGCCTTAAAAATCTATTAACATATAAACGAACATTTATAATAAGTAATATTTTTTATGTCTATTTAAATAATCATCTTTAAGTCAAGAGTCATAAAGTTCACGCAAACGAAGTTGCGGGCGGCCACTAGTCTAGAATATAGGTACACTGCTAAATCAAATCTTGCTAATTGCGGATAGGTGATCAACTGATCGCAAACCCAATAGATGATATCGTGTGTGAAAAATGCGCTAGATGGCGTACTGTTTGATTTAGGTCCATCTTTAACGTCATTGGTTGTTTAAGGACATTTTGACATCACATCAAAAATAACCAATAACTGTGTAGATGGCCCGCAGTTCTAACGCCATCTAGCGGATTAATCACATGCGAACTATGGAATGAACTATCACCAGCGGTATTTCCGAACCGACCTACGACCTAAAAACCTTCAAAAAGCGAGCGTATTCCTTCTTAAGAGGTCGGCAGCGCATTTGCGACTCCTCTGGTGTTGCGGGTGTCCATGGGCAGCAGTAATCACTTACCATCAGGTGATCCGTCTGTTCGTCTGCAACCTATCTCATAAAAAAAAATGCGATTGAGTCCCCATTAATGAAAATTAGGGTGTTTCGACAGAAGCGGAGCAAAATACACATCTCTATTTTGAGGAACGTGATTGGTAAATTTTTACAGGTCTCCGCTCAACTTTGACGACCCGGTTGGTTCAGTGGTTATGAATGTTGCGTCTGAGCCAAGGGTTGCGGGTTCGATCCCCGCACAGTACAAACATTTGTGTGCATGAACATGTCTGTTTGTACCAGACCGCCTCTGACTCTGCTAAGAGGAAGACGTCAGTGCGTCCTGGACAGTTGTTTTTTGTTACTTTAGATTTTGATAATTATTATAAATTAGCTCGACAATACTTTGTTGAGAAGTTTAAGCAGTATCTTTTAACTTACGTTGTTGCGATAGAGAAAAGTTTATCTTCTCAAAGAGTGAGTAATCACATGCATATATTTTGTGAATTTAATGAGCCTATGTTATTAGAGAATGTACGTCCATTGTTTGTTAATTTTATTAGTGAATCTGTTATACATGGTATAAAAGTGTTTAGTGATCGTTTTGATTTACAAGCTTGTAAATCTCGTAAGTCTTGTATAAAGTATGTGTCTAAAGAAGATACTGATGTGTTATATAATTGTAAAGTATCGGAATTGCATTTAAATATGAGGATACGAATATGGGCATTAAATACCAATTCTTTTCGTTACGATGATCCTTTTGTTATTGAGCATCGAAATTGTTATAAATTTTTAGAAAAAGCATATAGCGATATTAGAGCTCCAAAAGTACATGTTGAATTGCTTAAAGTTTTATTTGCATTTCATAATTGGACAATGGACGTTTTTTATAACTACAACCGGTGTAAAACGTAAGCAGTTGTATTTATATGGTCCAACCAATGTTGGAAAATCATCCTTTATTGAACATGTTACTTATTGGTCGTCATTTAATGCCTCATGGGGTTATTCCGTTTTCATCCTATAACGTCTCATCCTACTTAATCTTTTTCCTCACTCATCCTAATTGCTTTCCTTACTCATCCCAAAGCAATAATTTCAATTTTGAGTTCCTTATTCATCCCAAAATAATTCCTAGCTCATCCTATCACAAAACACTTTCAAAAATAGGGTTATTGTGTACGGTCGGAATAAAAATTTAAAATTTAGATAAGTTTAGTAAACTATTTTGTTAAAGGTCGTTCTATGAAGTAAAACTGCAAAAATTCTGATAAAATAATATATTTAAATCATCCTAAAACAGTAAGTGGATACAAAATGTATCTATCTCTTTCTAACAAAGGATTTTTACCTCTTTCACTTGAATGCACAGGTAGTTAAAAAATACAACTCGGTGACTCACTATCAGATGCAAATGAAACCGCTCTTATTATTTTCTATTACAACTGTTAATTGCAAGTGCAAGTTTGGCTTTAGATTTTTAAGTATACTTTATTGAATGTTATGTAATTTTCTTGTCTTAACATCCAGATTCCTTTTTATTTATAATAATAGTATTTATATCCAAAACCTATTAATAGTTCACTTTCTGAAAAAAAATATACTTTTGATTTTGCTATCCATACTTTTTTTGGAATATACACCTGGGGATGAGAAAAGACTGCATTTGGGTGGTTTAAAGAAATAGATATAATAGGATGAGCTAGGAATACTATTTTAGGATGAGTGAGGAAAAAATAATACGTAGGATGAGTCGTCATGGGATGAAAACGGAATAACCCGCCTCATGTATATTACCCAGGTGTTGGTAAATTTTTTATGCAAGAGTTTAAGCCTGATTTTCACAAAATTATATTATTTGAAGAATTTTCTTATACATTTTGTGTTCCTTCTATGTTGAAACGTTTGTTGGAAGGTCGCCCATATTCGTATCCTGTGAAAGGTTCTAATTCAATGTTGATTCGGTTTAGTGGTCCAATAATATTTGTATCTAATGAATGTGATGAAAAAATGGATGAAGCCATTAAAGGAAGATTTGTTTTTATTAGTGCCGATGAGGCGTATTGGACGTCGGTACGTGCGCCCGTACCGAAAGAAGAGGTATTGGATACGCCGCCCGATTCGCAGGAAACCTATGTATTATCGTCGTCGAGTGATTCGGAATAGAAGGCGCTTTGGTTATCCGAAGAAGATATCGACTTTTTCTACGCCTAAAGTGTTAAAGTATGTTTACACCGGTTGTTTGTTAAGGAATAATGTTTGGGTCTTCGGCGATGAACACTATGATAACCTATTTAAGAATATGAATTTGTTTAATGTAGATGGTTTAGGTAATAAGAATTTTAATGCATATATTCATAATCAGTATGGTATGGTAATACTTAATAAAGTTGAGTATGTTATTGATAATATAGAATTAAATAGATATTATGATATTGGCAAATTGGAAAAAGCCAATGGTGAATATAGTGATTTACGTGTTGATCCATTATTTAATCAAGATTCTTTTGATATAATGTTTTATATAAGTTCAAATTCTGCATCATTTGGTGTTCCTGTTATTGATGGTCATTACGAAAATATTAAACGTGTCAGTTTAAAAAATGGAAAGACTTATAAATGGACATATTATCCTAGATGTAAAAAAAGAATTGAAACATCTGTCTTGAATTCTAAAATTAAAGTTGATGAACTTGCTATGGCTATGTTTAGTCCAGATATTGTTAATAATCATCATTCTGGCGTTAGTTATATTGGATTTAATACTACTGGTTTACCTTTGAAGTCTGATAAGAATTCTGTTTATGAATATGTAATTCAATATACTTTAAGATATAAGGCTCATTTTACATTTACTGCGTTATTGGTCTGGGTGTTTTCTATGTATTATTAAGTATGTATTTACCAAATAAAAGTATTATAATAATATGTATAGGTATATTTGTAATTCTACTGTTGGTTCTGATATCTGTAACACAGGTGCTTGAGCTACATATCTCAGAGTCAGATCAATGTACCTATGTGATGTTGTGAAATATTATTCCACCACTTAAATCATCCGCTTCTGTGGAAACACACCCTTGAAGTAAAATATAATTTATTAACATACATTTTCTCTTGTTCCAGGTCAAAACTAGCTAGAAAACAAGCATGCACATTTGATCTCAAAAAAATAAAACATACAAAATGGCGCCCCAAGAAAGAACACCGAGCTACGAACAAGATGGCGACTCCCGCCCAAATTCCATAGACGATAAACTGTCAAACATAGACCTCGGAGGAGGTTTCGTCAACAAAGGTTATATGAATGACTCGGAGGTTGCCAGTGAGAAAAAACTGCCAGAGAATAGTAGAAAAGAGGAAAAAAATGATAAACAGAAGAAAGCTACGGATTTTGACGATTTATTGCCATATGTGGGGGAGTTTGGGCTGTACCAGAAAATATTGTTTTTACTGATGATACCATTTTCGTTTTTCGTTGCGTTCGTGTATTTTTCGCAAATTTTTATGACGATAACTCCGGAGCAGCATTGGTGTTGGATTCCGGAGCTGGCGAATCTGACTGTGGAAGAGAGGTTAGTGATATTTACTTACTTACTTTTTTAGATATTTTAAAACGTACTTACTCCTTCTTAACGTCGTAAGGCCCAAAACTTCCAGCAGCGGTATTTCCGAACCGGTACGACATTCAAATCATCAAGAAACGAGCCTATACCTTCCTAAAAGGACGGCAACGCATCCGCACTCCTTCTGGTTTAGCTGATGTCCATGGGCGGCGGTGATCACTTACCATCAGGTGACCCTCTTGCTCGTTTGCCTTCCTATAATATAAAAAAAAGCCTTTTAAAAGACATAAAACAATTGATTTTCCATTGTGTCTGCTGTCTGGGCGTTACGACGTTAAAAGGCCGGCAACGCATCAGCGACCTCTCTGATCTCGCAGTTGTTCATGGGCAGCGGTGATCACTTACCAGCAGGTGACCCGCTTGCTCGTTTGCCACCTCTAGTATATAAAAAAATGCCTTCGTGAAGTCGGTTAAAAAAGCATGGTGTGTTTTTACGTTTGCTTGTTTTTTTTTTTGTCCTCACCATATTGTTAAAGCAGCCTTTGTGCCCGAAGCGCTAACGGTCCCGGGTTCGTTTCCCGGTCAAGTCCATTTAGGACACCACTTTAGGAACCAACTAGTGGCCCGCCCTCACTTCGCTTCGGGACCGTAATTCAGAAATGAACTAATAGATGGCGCTGTGGTAAATTACATCGCGCAAGCGTTTCGTTTTTTCGGTTTACCTATAAGCCTTGTCGTTGTCTATAGAAGTTATCGCTTTATAAATAGTATAGAAGATTTAGGAAATGCGCCAGACAAGACAATCACACCAATCAACCTGATCTCAAACTAGGGCAGCCCTTGTACTATGACTACCAGATAACGATATTTCACTGGGGGCGTTAACCCAAAACACCCAAACCAAGAACACTTATAAAATGTCGTTTCCTAAATTGACTTGACCGGGAACCGAACCCGGGACCTTTCGCGCTTCGGGCGAACCTTAGCCACTGCGCCATCGAGGCAAAACCTAATGTGTATGACAATAAGATGAGAGTCGATTGAAGAAATTTATCTTAGCCTTCACCTTGAATCATCATCATCATCAGCAACCCACGCTCGTCCACTGCTGGACATAGGTCTTCCCCAATGCACGCCACCGCTCCCGATTTTCGTACGTACAAACGTAGTGTTGGACGCCCTGCTACAAGATGGGATGACGACATTCGAAGGCTGGCTGGAGTGAGCTGGATGAGAGTGGCCGAAAATCACCTTGAATGCTTTCATTCAATTCCAACATTTCCAACAAATACCATGATCTAGATTGTAAATTTGAATATTTTAATTAATCAATACCCCCACGCGACTAGTAAGTCACTTATTATACAACTAGCGGCCGCCCGCGACTTCGTCCGCGTGGAAAAGTAACTTTTTACCCCCCTTTTAACCCCTTACAACCCCCCTTTTCGCAATAAAAGTAGCCTATGTTCTTTCTCAGGGGTCTAGATCATCTGTATACCAAATTTAATTTAAATCCGTTCAGTAGTTTTGGCGTGAAAGAGTAACAGACAGACAGACAGACAGACAGACAGACAGACAGACAGACAGACAGACAGACAGACAGACAGAGTTACTTTCGCATTTATAATATTAGTTAGGATGGTAGAAAAATACTATTCAAATATTCTTAAATTTCAATGTTAGCCCTTCGTGACACTTAATGATTATTACGTATTTATTTATTCAGCTAATTAAATTAGATCACCTCCATTTTTAACTGACAAGGTCTTTTTTCTGATACAACCTTTATAAAAGTATCAGCCTATATACTGTCCCACTGCAAGGCAAAGGCCTTTCATCATAGAAATCAAGTCATCGCTACTATGATGGGGTTAGGCATAATCACCACGCTTGCCTAATGCGGTGCGGTGATCACAAACCCGAGCTATGTGCGGAAAATTCGAATCATACTTCGCTCGACCCGGGAATGGAAGCCGGGACTTCAAAGATCACGGCCCAGTACTTAAACCACTTGACGAAAGGAGCAATAAATTAAACATACTTACATTTATTCAATAACTAGGCCCGCCCTCACTTCGCTTCGGGGCCGTAATTCATAAATGAGCCAATAGATGGCGCTGTGTCCAATTACATCGCGCAAGCGTTTCGTGTTTTCGGTTTACCTATAAGCCTTGTCGTTGTCTATAGAAGTTATCTCTTTATAAATAGTATAGAAGAAGATTTAAATTGTTAACTAGGCCGCGGACCAGAGGCCAGTTTCCTCCGAACCCACTTTAATTGAAGAGTACTAAATTACTTGACACTTTACTCAGAACGAGGCTCTAAGTCTTATATTAAGTTGTCAACGGATAATACTCTGTTTTATTACGTAACCTTAATAATCTATACTTAATGTAATAAAGCTGAAGAGTTTGTTTGTTTGTTTGTTTGTTTGAACGCGCTAATCTCCGAAACTACTGGTGCGATTTGAATAATTCTTTTTTTGTTGGATAGTCCATTTATCGAGGAAGGCTATAGGCTATCAACATAATAATATTAAGGGGGTTGTAAGGGGTTAAAAGGGGGGTAAAAAGTTACTTTTCCACGCGGACGAAGTCGCGGGCGGCCGCTAGTATATGTCTATTTACACTCATCCAAGGTCTGAAGTAAAACAATAAAATGAAACAACTTACATTAAGTTATTACTGATATTGTTATAAAAACGAAGACTTCCGTCTAACAACCATATTTTATTAGTTAAGTATTCAATCAAATGACTGGCTAGATGGTGCATTTGGTACAGGGCTGGAATACCTGGTTAAAATTCGCAACCAGGTTTCGCGCAGCTTCATACATTTTGAAAAGAGCGTTTTGATTTCGATTCCACTCGTTGAAACCGGTATTATTTCTGGTAAAGCTCTTAGACCGTTTAGGTTTTGATTCCAAAACCTGGTTAAAACCAAAATGATTTCGCTCGCTCCGCCCATTAATGAAAAGCAACGATTGAAAGGGAAAGAGAAGACGATATTTTGGTAGTGACCCTGCCTCATGCGCCAAAGGGTTTGATCCATATCCTGAAAAAAATTTCATGTGATGAATAAGTAGGTACTTAGATATATTTTTTCAGTCTCGGTGTAATATGTAGGTATTTGATTATTATTATTTTGTGTTTCCTCTGTTGTCTGATATTTTGTAACCCAAGTCAGGCCTGTCCCACTCCGCGTGTAGGTATCGAACTTGCAAGTACATGCGGCGTCCCCTCCGGAGGGGCAAATTAGTAGAAAATCACGAACGAGCGGCGACGCACGCGCGACAGTTGCTTGCGATAGAAAGAGAACGCACTTCTAGGTATGAATAATGGTAGGCATTGAACGCTGGGCGGTCGGAATGTCAACGTTATGTTATGGTAGCCTTAGTCTTCATTTCCATAAACTGGTTTTTAGGAGTGGGCTTTCTCTACATGTACTATTAAGTATTCTGTGCCCAAGTGCAATTTAAGAGATGTTGTGTGAATTAACTACATATTTATAAATCGACTTGTATGTCTTATCCTGGTGGAAATTCCATACAATGCGGGAAAACACCTTTCAATATAAAACGCATATTTCTTGTATAGATATTTTTTATGTGACCGGTGGCAGACGAGCAAACGGATCACCTGATGATAACCGATAGCCGCCGCTCATAGACACCGCAACACCAGTTGAATCACAAGAGTGCTATCAAACTTGTGAAACTTGTAAATGTGGAAGAGCCACGCTTCGGCATGAATGGGCCGGCTCGACCGGAGTGATACCACTGCCTCACAGAAAACCGGCGTGAAGCAGCCCCTCTGCTGTGTTTCGCCGAGTGAGTGAGGGTACCGGAGGCCCACCCGGGGGGAAGGGGATAAAAGGTTGGCAGCGCACTAGTAACTCCACTGGTGTTGCAAGTGTCCATGGGCGGCGGCAATTGCATACCATCAGGTGATCCGCCTGCTCGTCTGCTACCTATAACATAAAAAAAAACTTTAACCTCCTTTCCCCTCAATAGGGGCTCCAGTGCCCTCACTCTCGTCCAAAATGACAGCCCAAGCGCGCTGCTTCATATCGGTCATTTGTGAGGCGGTGGTATCATTTCAGTCGAGCCGGGCCCATTCATGCCGAAGCGTGGCTCTCCTACGCAGAAAAACTATGGAATGAACTGTCACCAGCGGTATTTCCGAACCGATACGACCTACAAACCTTCAAAAAGCGAGCGTATTCCTTCTTAAAAGGTCGGCAGCGCATTTGCGACTCCTCTGGTGTTGCGGGTGTCCATAGGCGGCGGTAATCGCTTACCATCAGGTGATCCGTCTGTTCGTCTGCCCCCTATCTCATAAAAAATATATAAGTATATAATAATATTATACTTAATACGTGTTATGTTTGCTGGTATAATCTGACATTCTACGTGCATCAATGACTTTGCTGTTTCTTTTTTTATCAGGAGGTATAAAAAGATGATTGGGGTCTGATCACCTTGAAAATACATCCTGAAGAAACCTAAAAACTAGACCCAGTCCTATTATTAAACGTACAAGGTTATTGTCTACAATATATACGTTAATGTCTACATTAACATCCCTTTAACCACGTCTTTTACTAACCATTCTGTACAACATTTGTTCTACGACTTATGAAAATTCTTCTTTTCTTTCTTTCTTTTTCGTTAAAACTTTTTTAGACTCCTACAAAATGCTTCAGCACGTGACCGACTAAGTATAAAATTATAAATTAAGACACAACATCACACACATACTTTGACCGACTTCGTATAAATCTTCTATCTTCTATACTATTTATAAAGAGATAACTTCTATAGACAACGACAAGGCTTATAGGTAAACCGAAAACACGAAATGCTTGCGTGATGTAATTGAGCACAGCGCCATCTATTGGTTCATTTCTGAACTACGGTCCAGAAGCGAAGTGAAGGCGGGCCACTAGTTACTTAAAAATTAAGACAACATCAACACATACATTGTCCTGGTCCCAAACTAAGGTTTTTCCTAAAAAGTCTTAAATTATCTTTATGTTTGTTAGAAGACTTGGTTAAAGGAATGTAAATGTTCACAATTACACCCTGTATAATATGTAAAATTAACTTAAGCAATAATCATGTGTGGCATTTTATGGAAATAAGTAAGTTGTTAGCTATCTATCTACTTCAAATACCTGTGGCTTTCATTGTAGGCCCAATTTTTTAAAATATTAAGAGACCATACGAATAATAGTAGCATGTAATTTATAACCTACAACACATTTTTTTAAATTCACGTTTTTTTTCGCTCCAATTTTTTGCTAAACCATACCGGAATCAGTAGCTAAGATCTTGATAAATTAATTTAATTATGTAAGTAATTAACATGTTCTTTGTAAGAATACACACCTATGACTGATTGATGTTATACGACAAAATTGTTAATGTTTTTTTTTTATTTCGCTTCCTGGTTAGCATGTGTAGAAAGGAACGTAGATCGGTATTGTGTAAAACGAAACGTTATCATTGAACAATGAATAGAACAATTGAATACTGCCATGGCGGATGCCGTATGTTTTATTTTAGAATAGCTGCGATCTTAAAGTAGGTATCTATATATACGGGGCGGCTGTGATTACTTACCAGCAGGAGACCTGCATGCTCATTTGCCGCCTCCAGTAAAAAAACTACTTAGGGGAAGTCCGGGAGAGTTGAACCACTTTTTACATATAATGTCATAATTACTTGCTTATTGGGTTTAGTGAATCAATTGACTTCTTGACGATTAAGTAAATGGCTGAAGCGACTTAATAAGATTAAGTATGGACATTTTAACTCACTGGATTAACATAAGGAATAACAAGCTGTGTTTTCCCGCAGAAATATGTACCTTTGTACAGTCGAGGTCAAAATATGTTTACACTTTGGGACCTTGTCACAGTACATATGTTTAAGAAAACGACTTCCACTTTCTTATAAAATGTATTGTGACAAGGTCATAAAGTGTAAACATATTTTG
>JABMDO010003075.1:0-31703 GCA_014851415.1 Cnaphalocrocis medinalis
AGGTTCAAACCGGCTATTGAATAATAGCTTGCTACTGACTACACGCCAATTTTCTATCGCGCTATAAAATACGCTTTTTACAGCGTGCTATGTACGGTTATTTTCATCGGTTTAATGCGCAAATCCTCATTATAGGAATCATGACAAAAGTGCGTATCATCCCATATCGCGTAGCTGGACTGCGTAGCACGCTAGATCACGTGGCACGATTTATCGCATAGCGCGCTAGAGTGCGTAGCACGCTGGATGTCGTAGCATAAAAGATGATGACGTGCAACGAGATTGCGCGCTATTTAGGAGTAAATAGCATTAGGTAGATAAATTAATAGATATTCTTTATTGCACAGAAGAGAATACATGTGTTATACAACAATATAAGACTGTACAATTCGCAGTATAGAGGTAGATGCACGAAAGATAGCGCGCTATGATATTGCACTAGATATGTGTTATAATTATCCACCTCTAGTGTGAACGCATAGTTTCCGTAATTACGAGTAAATTCGCAGAATTGCATTATAAGCGAGGTCAGTTATGCATTAGGTACCTATAAATGGTATTTGGGTGTTGTACAGACTGTTAGATCAGTAGGTAATATTAGTAACTAGCGGCCGCCCGCGACTTCGTACGCGTGGAGGTAATTATTGACACTTACCGTCATATTTTGGACAATCCACGCAATATATTTTTATAAATTGTAGCCTATGTGTTATTCTGATGTATAAGCTATATTGTAAAGTTTCATTCAAATCCATTCAGTAGTTATTACGTGAAAGAGTAACAAATATCCATACATACAAACTTTCGCTTTTATAATAGTAGCAGTAATAAGGAAAGCGTCCGAGAAATCTGAACATCTAGTATTTGGGAGATAAGCCTGTTTATTATATAGGTAGGTATTCTGAAAAGGTTTCAGTCCAATGCTTTTATTATTATAATCTAGTGCCGCCGCCTTCACTTCGTTTCGGGACATTATTACCACTCTCAACCAATAGATGGCGCTGGGCGTCGATGGCATCGCGCTAATACGTCGACATTTCGGTTTTATTTACGGTTTGTCGATGTCTATAGAATCTACCTCCTTATAAATGGCATGGGTTGTAAGAAAACATTCGAAAACATGTCAGAAAAACCTCACGATGTTCACTGCCGAAACTAGTAGAAATACGCATATAGGTTTGAAACTAGAGGTGTATGTTCGGATTCAAAACTACGACCACTTGCTTAGAAAGCGTCGGCTTCCAGTGAGTTAACATCACTTAGTAATAAGTTGGAAGGTAAGGTAGTACTTACCTAATTGGAACATTTAAAAAAAATTAGGGAAAAGAAATCTCCATTTAAAATGAATGAATAAAACCACCCTTTGTAGGCTTGGTCGGAGTTTTTGTAAACGGTTACAATGGAATTATGTAAATATCAATACAAAACCCCTTCAGAATGTTTAACTTTATTCGTTTGTTTTTCCCTTTCAAATAACATTCAGCAACCACGCCTTTCTAACTAAAATGTTTGTTCCTTTTCATACGGACGTATTATTTTAATAATAATAAATAAAAATTATCATCAGCAACCCACGCTCGTCCACTGCTGGACATAGGTCTCCCCCAATCTCGCCACCGCTCCCGATTTTCGGCCACTCTCCTCCAGCTCACTCCAGCCAGCCTTCGAATGTCGTCATCCCATCTTGTAGCAGGGCGTCCAACACTACGTATACCGAATTAGCAAACTGAAGTGGCAGTGGGCTGGTCACATTAGCCGCAGAACTGACAACCGTTGGAGCCATAAAGTCCTTGAGTGGAGAATAAAATTATAAATTCACACAACTTCTCATTGTGTACATTGACCTGACTCCGTACTAAGCTATCGGCAATATCAGAAGAACCTGTGGGCAAATGGGCTTCATAGGAGTCTGTTTTTTTTGTGATAGGTGGTAGACGAGCAGACGGATCGGTAGACGATTGCTGTTACGCCAGTAGAGTAACAAGTGCGCTGCCAATCTTTAATCCCCTTTCCCTCCAATTTGGCCTCCTGTACCCTCACTCACTTACTCGACGAAACACAGGCGCTGCTTCATGCCGGTCTTGTGTGAGACCGTGGTATCACTCCGGTCGAGCCGGCCCATTCAGGCCGAAGTGAACCTGTCTCCCGTATGAAACGTCACATGCCACGTCTGTGAACGCATGTCACTCCAATAGAGCCAAATATTTATTTGACGGCATTCTAATTTGCTTCTGATTGGCTAAGGGTGTGGATGCGTCAAAGTCTATACGATGTGACGTTTCAGTGATTGGTTGGAATTTGGGAATATCTTTCTGCTTTTTACGTGCGATTCGACTATAGACTTAAGATGCCGCCCTGGCCCCCAATTCTTGTGAGCTTAACAAACCTAATAAAAGTAAGCCCTTTTGCGATATATTATATTTCTATTTTCGACATTATACCACATGCACGAGAATCGGGGGTCTGTAATTCTTTGGTTAACTTAAGACCAATCCTTTTCCGATATTAAATCTATGGTATAAGGCTGTCATTCCAATCGAATCTGACCGTTATACCACACCATAGATTTATACCAGCATGAAGATTGATCGAATTGGGCCTTGGTGCCACTAGTGCATTACTTACTTAGAGCATATGGTTGACTGTTCTAAGATTACTTATATGTTATCTTTATTAAACTGGCGTAATATCTACTTATATTTTTTCTGGAGTATTACTTATAATTTTACTAACCCAACAAAACACGATACAGCAGGGTACATAAAAGAATTATAGGTATACAAGTTTCAGAAGAAAATAAGCTATTTTACGACTTTATGGTTCGAACAAATAAAAAATTGACTGACGTTTTCATACTGAACTAAATCAACGTTTACGAGCTTTTTATGCCAATGCTGAGCTTTCAAACGTCCAAGTCATAGCTCAAAACAGACATAAACTCATATACTGTGAACTTAGAGAAAGTATCCATAGAGAGGACACGCAAATAATACTATTCGTGTAGTTGGAACAACTATACTATACAGAAATCGCTAAGAGTAAAAGAGACAAAATCATGATTTTTTGTCTTTGTCAGAGTTCCACTTCTTTTCGATGGGCTTAGTTGTGTCAGTTGTGAACTGCGCCCAGCAAAGATAGTTGCCATAGTAACCCTTAGTAATTAAGTACGATTTTTGTTCGTATTTTTACTACCGTAATAACCAACCAAATTCAGTCGTAGTTAGAGATAACAGGCTACCGTACTGAAGTAATCTTCATCATCACACATCACATCGATCCGCCATTTTGTAGTTATTTTTCATTTGGCCGGGTTATATAAATAACTGTCCCTTACCACGATACGCGCTTAGCCACTCTATTGGATACTTTTTCTAAGACTGTGAAGTTTAATCGCTGACACAGATAGAGGAACTAGTTCTTAGCAATGAAAGTAGTTCTGTCCCGTCCATAAAACATTTATTTTATGTGATAGGTGGCAGACGAGCAGACGGATCACCTGATGGTAAGCGATTAACGCCACTCATAGACACCTGCAACACCAGTAGAGTCACAAGTGCCCCCAACCTATAACCCTCCTTACCCCCAATTGGGCCTCCGGTACCCTCACTCACTCGGCGAAACATAGCAGCGCAGGCGCTGTTTCACGCCAGCCTTCTGTGAGTACTTTGATTCATTAAGCACCAAGATGGAGGCACCTATAATCATTTGTTCAAGAATAGGGTCTCTAAATCGTATGGTACTGGTAGAAATTGCGAAGTCGCTCTAGCTGAACGCGCCTAATTTTACATCAATCATCTCCCCCGATGGAGGCATAAATCGGTGAATTCCATGCCAAAGTCATTGCGTGTGATTAACAGCCGATTTAGGACCAGTCTAGCATTAACTTGTGGTTTTGTCCGGACTGCACTTGATTGTAAATCAATGGTCTATGTCTACAGCTGGATGTAAGCCAGTTATATAACTGGTCTCCGCTACATGAAGCAGATGCTTCTGAAATCGTCGCTTTGGAGTCCAGGGCACATTTTGAAGATTAGGGGAAAACTCGCCCGAAAAAAACTAGCAAGAGAATTTCAAATTTTTTTGTGGTAGTCACTGCTAGTAACCCTAACTTCACCAATATTTTTTGGTTTAGTAAAATTTTCGTGCGAGTTCTTTTCGGGCGAGTTTTCCCCTAACCCCATTTAAAATACTATCCAGGAGTTAGCCATCTACTAAGAAAAACTGTCATCTGATCTTCGCAACCATAAGGTAACCAGAATAACCCACTGGTTACCGATAACGGTAGTTGCTGGTAGGTGCAGCCACACATCAAAGTATACAAAACTGTCAAATTTCTTCAATCGACTCTCTTCTTACTATCATACACATTAGGTTGAATATCAATTGACGAAATTTGACAGGTTGTGGTAACCTGACGTGTGGCTCACTGTACTTAAACCGCTAAATCAACTGGACATTTTTGTAAGCCTATGCAAATAAAGATTATTTTGATTTAATTTGAATGCTTGGACATCTACTCTAGCAACGTATTGATAACATTTTTATTGAAATTGGCAGAAATCAAGGAAAATATTTTGATTCCATTACTGAGAAAGCCCGCATACGTGCATAAAGGTTTACCAACACAGAATTAGAGCATGCAGTTTTAAACCTATTCAATAGAAAAAGCTTTCTGTTTTGATAGCCAATGTATTCCATTCAACGCTTTCAATGGATTTATAAAGCGACTGAGGCTGGTTCTAATAAAATACTTTTCTATATCGGAGAGGGGGGATTGTGGAGAATATGCGAAGGATACATTTCGCATACTCTTCGAAATGTATGTAACCTGTACAAAACCAAGAGATAAGTAAGTAGCTTATCGTAGCTTAAAGCTACGCTACCTCACACCTTATAGTATTCAAAAGTTATAACCGCCAATTGTCGACTTAGGCTTAGGAGTTTTTAAAAACTTAGTAATCGAAAAAAGCAAAATACTAGCGCGATGTGTTCGACGCCTAGCACCATCTATTGGTACGGAGTGGAAGTAATGTTCCGAAATGAAGCGGTTCACTAGATATTAACATGGTCTTGTTTTTGTATCTCAAGATGCCTTGATTGAAAGAACTAAACAAGGTATAATTAATACATCAGGTAGCAGATTAATCACTCTGGCTGGAATGATTTGTCTTAATCTGACGATGTACTGTCTACCAATTAATTTGATCAGTCGAGTAGGTAACATTCTCTTGTTGTTTTGTTCCCCAGTTTTATCAAGCGGCTAATTGCTTACCTGAGTTCGGGGTAATCCATCGATACCGATGGGGTAATCATTTATATCCGGGTTTCCATAGTTACCTTTGAAAAATTGGTCATGTGCGAATGAATCGCATATTAATAGATCCGTACCAAATTGTAGTAGCAGGAACATCGGCAGATCCGCTGACTGTACCTACATGTAAATATGGTTTGTAGTTACAACTATTTTTAGAACTAGCTCATTCGCTCTAGCCTTGAAAATGTTTAAATTGCTAATTTCAGACGCACTGTACGCAGGATAGTGGGAATTTTTGTCGTAAGTAATTTTCGAGGACCAATAACTCAAAAATAGATTTTTTGTTCATTTATGTAGGTACCGTCATCTGTGGCAACATTGCCGTATTTTTTTAGTTTTTCTCAATTTTCTCAGTTACTATGATACTTATAACATATAATTTTTATGTATTCTGTAGAAAAGGTATGTGGCTACATGCTCAGCGTTTTCATATCGACAAAAGTTAAATAAATACGTCACAGTGTTCAAAAATATAACGCAGGCAAAGTTGACACAGATTTGGCAAGATTGCCTAAGCCATTTTTATCTAGAATTTATAATCTTTAAAAACATTTGACTTAAAGTTTGTTGCTCTAGGATGTAAGGTTTTGTGTGAAGTAAGCAAAGTTTGCCATATGAGTGTCATTGTCTGGATGATTTTGATGCACGCATTTATTTGAATTTTCATACAAACTAACTCTTTATGCAAGGGCTGTCAAAAACGCAAAAAATAAAACAATTATTTTAGTACGTACCAAGGTATGTACGTATGTACCATGCCATTGATTTTAATGAAAAGAAATACTGAATTCATACATTAAAAAAGCTGGTACTCAGGTAGGGAATCGAACCCGGTTGTTTTAAAAAAAATAACTAACACTATTCTACCCCCTTTGTCATAAAAAGAAAAATATATAAAAAGGTATAGGTAAGATTCTGAAGTAAATTTTTGAAGAATATTTATAGCAATGTAGTATCCAGGAGGTATGTAAACTAACAATAATCTAATAAATTAATTATACCGAACAAACCTGAGTCATCCGATTATTATTTTTTAAACGTGTAAGACGTGACAACCCTAGCAGTAGGTAAAGTTGCCATTATTTTAAGTTTGGCAACTTTACCTAACCTCACTTAACATTGCCTTCGTCCATAAATCTAAAATTTGCAGTTATATTTCATTGATAATTGAATAAAACCATTTTAGGATACAGTACTTACCTTTTACTTCAAAAATTCTTTAGGTACACTTAGAATCTTTCGTTCAAACACAAATTTTTGCCAATATGTTTAATAACAGAAATTGCCACATGTGAATTTAACGTGTCGTATTTTTTAAATTGTTAAAGATACCAGTATGAAACACTTTTTGGGTTGCCAGCATTTTATAAGAAATCTACCAAAACACCCAAATATGTACAGCTTGCCATAGATTTAAAATAATTTTGTGAAATAACCACAGAGGTAGCTACAAGTAAAGTTGCTCGCTAATGGTAAAGTTGCCACAGATGACGGTACCGATATGAATTTGAAGTTCGAAATTTTAAAGTCGTTTATTTTTGTTTTCGGTGATAATTCACTTTAAAAAAAGGAAGAAAGAAGAAATGTTTATTTGAAACCAATACATTTTTTTTAAATAAGTTTTAGTAAATTCACCAAATTACGACTCCGTAATAAGTAGCTTAATCACTTGTGTTTCAGATATCAGACAACAGAGGAAACACAAATAATAATATTACCCTCACCAGATCACACCCAGACACAGAACAAACACAAGTGTTCGTCATACGAATGTTTGTGCAGGGTAGGGATCGCACCCACGATCTATTGTGTATAAGGCATGGTCACTACCACATGCTCCGTCCGGCCAGTCAAATTGTTGGCTAAATTAAATTCTCCACAGTTCGTCCCCGAGTCACGCCGGCAACCTATCAGTACAATTTATGTATAGCTGGAGGCACGAAAGTATAGCGATGATCGTTATTTTGCGCACTTGTAAAAAAGAAGACTTTCTATCAAAATTGGTTTCTGCGCACTAAAGGTCATAACTACACTTTCTTGCCTCGGACTATACTGTTAGTAATTTCACCCAGGGTTCCCACCTACTTTTCCAACTGACACAGAGGTAAAGTAAAAAGTTCAGTTTTTACATCCGACTTCTATTTATTGACACCCCGATCATCGGAGGTAATTGCATTTCGCGGTCTGCCTTCGGGGCGATGCGTAAAATTTCACGAGCTCGTAAAATCCAACTGTCTGCACTTAACGGCTTATTCCGATGTTCGTTGAATGTTTGATGCTAGTGCGTACGCATTCATGTATTTTGGATACTGACAATTTTACAATACTAGGGTTGTTCCTAAAGACAACGTAGACCATAAAAGATACTAGATCTGACTAGGCGGCCGCAACGCCCAAAACGTTAGTTGTGTGGGAGATCGCCGTCAAGACACAGACACTGAAAAGATGATGTGAGGTCACTTTAAGAACACAATTTTGTGCCATAACCACTGATTAGCTTCGGTAGTGCCAGTTGGGGTCTACGACCTTAAACATTAGATTACGCTCGCGGTATTTTAAAATTGTGTAAAATATTATTTCCATTAGAAATTAAAAAATAAAACACGTATTGTTACGAAATATTGCGCCAGAAATGAAATCTCAGCTACGTCAGTTTAGCTTCGTTCATATACGCACTTGGTATTGAAAGTATTTTTTGTTCCATACTCAAGTTTAAAATAACTTTAGATGCAAAACATTATTAACATGCAAAAGGAAAGTGCAGTAGACTCATACTTTATTACTAACACAGCTATGCTCTTAAGTTAGCTAACATCACACTCGCATATAACCTTAACCCCTCTAACACCAACCACATACTTAATATTCCCTCGCATAATATACTAAATATGTGATGGTTCTCATATACTGAATATGTGACGGTTTTGGAATATCAGAACGCCGAAGGTCAAAGGGAAGATAATTAAATTAGCTGCGAGATGCGAGAGCCATTCCGTAGCTGGAGTAACGGACTGAGAATTTTGGAGTTCCGTTTACTTAAGAGCTGATTTTCACTTGTAGGCACAGTGTTTATAGAGACAGTGACTTGGTAAATTAATTCACATTACACCTATGAGCTTACTCCGTACAATGTAGCTTATGCACTTGTGTTACAGATATCAAACAACAGAGGATCACAAAAATAGTATAATACTTAAATACATATAGTTATAACACCCAGATACTGAACAAACTCAATTATCATTACAAGAATGATTGTTCAGGGTGGGGATCTAACCGGCCTTTGGCGTATGAGGCAGGTTCACTACCAAATGCGCCATCCTGACAGTCAAATTATAATACTACTAGTGGCCCGTCCTCACTTCGCTTCGGGACGGTAATTCAGAAATGAAACAATAGATGGCGCTGTGCTAAATTACATTGCGCAAGCGTTTCGTGTTTTCGGTTTACCTATAAGCCTTGTCGTTGTCTATAGAAGTTATCTCTTTATAAATAGTATAGATTTACTACCGCCACGCGATTGAGAGTTATTGTTATTGTACTTCTCTAAGTTCTTGTGATCCCTTTTTAACACGCAATGTTGAAATGGGCTGTAACGAGTTTTGTTTCAGAACATTTTCTAGATCACATTTAGCCTAATTAGGTACTAAGTCTACCGATCGACTGATCCCAAAGAACGAATACTTAGGAATGATAGTGCTTGATGTGAAGTAAGGTTCTTCAACCCGTCCTCATGTCTCCTCCCCACTCTGGCGATGCGGGAGCGTCGCTTGGGTTTAGTCGGTATGCCTCCGGTCTCACCCGGAGGAGAGCCAAGTTACGGATTCTGAAGCAAGCTTGGTGATCGGCTTAGAATATTTTCTTTGACGTTAGAGTTGACCCTTAAGAGCGCATATGTTGTGATCATCATAGCTATACTGTCCCACTGCAAGGCAAAGGCATTCATTAGAGAAATCAAGTCATCGGTACTATGGGATTTGATGTTGAAGCACTGGTTAATATTAACACTGTGACTGTCTAAAGATCTTTTGATTTTACGGCACGAATAACATTATTTTTGAGCGTGTGTAGGCGCATACTTTTCGCCTAACGTGCAATTAATACAAGCGTACTTTTCTCCTAATGTGCAATTAGTGCGCAGGAACCTTTTTAGCTGGCATAGTCGTCCTTGTTATACCTCGTAAATCGCGTATTTGACTTCTAATTGCACGTGCACGGAAGGTATTTATGGAGTGATTAATTGAAGTGTACATTTGTTTGCACCACATAACTATAATTATATCAGATATCACCTCATACGGGGTGTAAATATTTGTATATCTGTAAACATTTCCATCCCATTGACCACGTTTTCTACCAACCATTCTAAACAACATTTGTTCTAAGATTTTTGAAAATTCGCATAAAAATCCACTTTTCATACAAAGTCCGTCACATGACTCCTTCATATTGTATGGGGACTTGGAGATTTACAAGCGGTTTGCCTACCTTTAAACCCCTTCCTCTTTTCTCCTGGATTGGGCCTCCAACACCCTCAATCACTCAGCAAAACATAGGACTGTCTGATGCTGCTGCATGCCGGTTTTCTGTGAGGCCGCGGTGCTCCGATCGAGTGTGCCCTTTCCTACCGAAGCGTGGTTCTATCTCATGTTTATATATTACGTAAACAGTTACCGTTAGTTAAAACGAGCTAAGTTGATATAATTTCAAGTTGGTATCAAGTTAGCTTGGATTCATAATGAGCAAACGGAAGTCTTAAAACCCGCAATAAACGCGCTCAATTTGGTTCAAAGATAAAGCTGCTATCGAAATGAAACATATGGCCCACTCGAGCGCACAAATACTTATTACCGCCAATGGGCCGTGCGTGCGCCGGGACATCTAGTAAATGAGGCCATTTATATCTGCTTTTCTTTTATACATAATATAAAATGTGAAGATATTACGGAAATTAACTGTGGGAGAGCCACGCTTTGGCATGAATGGGCCGGCTCGACCGGAGAAATACCACTGCCTCACAGAAAACCGGCGTGAAGCAGCCCCTGTGCTGTGTTTCGCCGAGTGAGTGAGGGTACCGGAGGCCCACCCAGGGGGGAAGGGGATAAAAGGTTGGCAGCGCACTTGTAACTCCACTGGTGTTGCAAGTGTCCATGAGCGGCGGCAATTGCTTACCATCAGGTAATCCGCCTGCTCGTCTGCTACCTATCACATAAAATAAAATAAATAAAATATTCAGTACAATTTTTGGCTTATCGTAGAGACAAATAAATATATAACAAGTGTTTGAACCCATCCCGATTATCATTTATTAGGTTTCTTTATTTTAACGGTTGATATCGTTAGATCAAAGATTTAGAGGTACCTAACAGAAATAAAAACCATTTACATCTTTTTATCTCCAGAAATACACAGACTCACACGAAATCACATACACGTTCACTCACACACACACACACACACGCGGACGCACACACAATTACGCCTCGTTAAAAGTTAGCTCCCCACATTCATTAAAAAACGATTGGATAGTCTCAGAAACTCTTTAGGTACTTATTCATAAACTTGGAATTTAGAAAACTTATCCAACAGAGTTACAAAGCTATGATAAAATAATGGAAAAACTAGCTTTTGATGGGAGTTTTTTGGCTCGTATTGGGAATACTTTATTGGAATTTGGAGCCCACGACCAGTCTGCCCTTGAGAACCAAGGCATAGAACTAAGCGCGTCACGCTTATGGTTGCGGTGATAAATTTCCGGAAGTCTGTATACATTATTATTTGCTAACGATGCGAAAATAATCCCTCAGATGTTTTGCTGAATAGTAACATATATGTGAGGATTTTTTGCTCATTTAGAGAAACCGAAATGCGGAAAATATTGATAAAGTTTGAGGGTTTTAAAGACTTATAATGATGAGTATATTCGTTATATATTTATCTAAAACAAGAAAATATACTTATTTATGGCGTGATGACTTAGACCACTTTTCTGTCAATTGGCAAATCATTGCTCTAAATGTAGGCTAAAAAAAGGTGGCAGACGAGTAGTGTGACACTTTTGGTCAACTGAATACAGAGCAAGAGCAGAGGTAGATAATCGAAAGATGCATGTAGGTACTTTTTCTCTGAGCTATCATTGCTCTGACCAGATCGCTACACCTAATATAGACTCACTAGCGGCCGCCCGCGACTTCGTCCGCGTGGAAAAGTAACTTTTTACCCCCCTTTCATCCCCTTACAACCCCCTTTTCGCGATAAAAAGTAGCCTATGTTCTTTCTCAGGGTCTAGATTATCTGTATACCAAATTTCATTTAATCCGTTGAGTAGTTTTGGCGTGAAAGAGTAACAGACAGACAGACAGACAGACAGACAGACAGACAGAGTTACTTTCGCATTATAATATTAGTATGGATTAGTATGGATTAGTATGGATTAGTATGGATTAGTATGGATATCTAACAAGGGTCGTTTCATTCGTCATGTTATAAATTACTTACGTCAAAAGATCTTTTAAAATCAAATCATGGATCATTCTGAAGCACCTCTACCCTCAGCACAGAGTGTAATAGCACTGATTTGGGATAATTAGTGCTAAAAGCTTCATCGCAGGTAATTGGGACCAGGAGCGGTTTTAGGGATCATTGTAGAACACTGAAAAGCCGATATTTGAGGTCTTTGTACCCACTATGAACCTTGTTCATCTAACAATAATAAATATTTTATTTATAGTAGTTTCTACGACGGGAGTATATTAACCAAAGCGATATTTTATGAGCCATAATAGGTAATTAAGGGCCTTTTTCACAATAAACGTTTTGCACAATTTGCCTTTTTCAAAATATGCGTTTCACGACTGTTAAATAGCGTTATGTCAGTTTACGTCTTTGAGTTTTATAGATGGAAATCGCAACTTTTATCCTCAACATAATCTATGTATAGCTCTGTCACGCTTTATAACATGTTTACGTTTACGTTTATTTTAATACAGACCCTTTGTCTAAAAGCAACTATCCTAAGTCACTAGAACATAATCAAAACGTATACCTGATCTTAGCATTTTACTAACTTAGAATAAGTTAATATTCTAAGCTTACTAAGAATCTTAATTCTGTGATAATATGAGTTCTTCTCTTCTACAAGTTAATGAAACTAATTTCTGCTAATTAGTCGTGAAAGCTTTATCGGCGTGGAGAATAAAGCTCGAATAGAGCTAGAATTTAAAAGAGCTTTTAAAAGGAAATGTGGTTAATTGATTATTGTTAGTCAGATTTTCTTCCTTGATTTAGAACGGTTTTATTTAATAACTATTGGCCCGCCTTCACTTTGTTTCGGTCCTTAACTTCGGCTTGTACCAATAGATGGCGCCGGGAGTGGATTTCATTATACAAGTGTTTCGTGATTTTATAACAATAACTTCAAATAAATATAACTTCGCGGCGCTACCACTGCACAAATGATAACAAATGAGTAGATGGATCACCTGATGGGAACGGGAAGCGATTGCCACCGCCCGTAGACACCTGCTACACCAATAGAGTCCCAAGTGCGCTGCCAGCCTTTAACTCCCTTTCCCCCCAATTGGGCCTCCAATGACTTCATTCACCCGACGATAAAACCGCGCTCACTACCTTATAAACAAGCCTTTATTAAATCAGCATATTTGACTATGCAAATACAAACACGCAAATATCAATGTTCAAACATTTATTTACGAGTATAACACCTTCCTAACTTAAACATAGCATAAATTTCACTTCAAAATACAACATTCCTGTCTGATGGGAATTAAATAAAATTACTGTAGAACTTTTTGGTTTATGATTTCAACACAAATAAATTCGTGTGTGTAATTAAAAACATTGGAAAACAAAACGATATTTTAGGTGGGCAGAAAAAAATATGTATAGGCACGCTTTTTATTATTACCTACCTTGTCACAATATTCCTAATATTAAACCTTTAGGAAAGGAGCAGTCAAGCCATCTTAGCTCTTCTTATCCAATACACTCTTGGCAGACCCTACCCAGACTACTAAGAAGTCTGGGCCTACCCAGACTGGCCCTCGCCAGTCGTAATGCGCGCCACTAGATATAGTAGATTTTTTTTATATTGAGTTGATTGTAATCAAGGTGACCTCATTCCGCCTGATGGTAAGCGGCCGTGAGATCCAAATATGAGGTTGACAGAAGAACTGACTAAGTACCAATTGAGTCTGTCATCCTCACCATGAAAGCCTGCTGATATGCCGTTTCACGCCTCGCCTAAAAGCCCAGGATTGTGAGAAGGAGGAAACACGTCATGATTGTAAATATTCCTTCTAAAACGAGCTGCCCTTAACATTTTTTGTAGTTTCCATATACCTAGGGCCCAATGTTTTTTCCACTCTGTATATTTATGCTGTGGTACCTACTTTCATGGTCGAAATTACATTCCGCTTAAAACGCTTTATGTGTAAATGCGTTTCATTTACATCCCTACTTCTGTGGTCTGATTTACATATGAATTCGATTCCCATGCGAGACTTACCATTCTGTATATGCCTTCGCACTTTGAACATGCACCCCTAGGATAAGAATAAATAGTGGACAGAATGATCGGTACAAACAAACTTGCGTTGGGCGACTAACACACAGAGATGCAAAACACAGCTTTGGAAAACAGATGTCTTCTCCATTTGATTCTCACCTTGGTGCAGCGAACTTATATCTCGCATTGATGAGTGTTGAACACACATTTGATTCAATTGATTTAATTAGTTGTTTTGATTGACCCGTAAGGTACTTGATAGTAACCCTGACTCATAAGATAGATAGAGAAATACTGAACGACGGCTGTCTACATCACGCGCTAAACATACTACGTGCATATACCTTTGATGACATTATATAATCAAAAGCATATACATGTGAGAGTGATTCGACGTGATTCAGCATTGGGAGAGACAGGGTAAATACCTAAGACATACTGCCTAGGGGGCAGCGCAATGAACTCTTCACTTTTTTATGCTTTAGTGTGCCTAACTCCCCGTTGGGCCAGTGGTTAAAGTACCAAACTGTGATCTCAGGTTCCTGTTTTTAATTCCCGGGTCGAGCAAATAGTATGTTCCCAATTTTTCGAACATAGCTCAGGTTTGTGATCACTAATCCGCATTAGCAAGCGTGGTGATTAAGCCTAATCTTATCAGGCAGTATCGATGACATTATTTCAATTATGAAGCCTTTGTGCATTATACAGGCTGATAATTTACTTTTGTAAGTGTACCTAATACAGGAGTTTATTACCTACCGTCCACTCTGTTGTCTCCCCTAACTCTGTGGTGTGGACCAACGATCCATCGTACTTTGATAGTCACATTTTCCATTGCATGTTGGCTGACATTCCCTAATGAGTTTTCTTTGACATTGATTAATGATTTTAGCAAAATTTCCAAATCATTTTCGGATGCAAATGCGGATTTTGACATGATATTGCGGTTGAGTCATCTAATAAATCAAATCTAAAGGTTCAATAAAGTTTGAAAAAGATTGCCTTTGGAAATAATAGGTGTTTATATATGTATGTAGATACGCCATGTATTAAAGAATGATTTCGTTGTTTGCCATAACAAAAAAAAATACAAAAATGATTCTATCAATTTTAATTTCATAGATATATTTTCGGATTTCTTATTAGGTATGTTTCCAAAAAATAACTTTAAACTAGCCGTCATCCATATGCTTTATAAAACTAGCTTCAGGTGTCTTAAATATTTTATATTTAAATGTATAGCACAGGCCAAGTTTTACATCAGCTAAACTGGCCACAGTAGCCATTTACCAATAAATTTAAGTCTATACAGGGTTAGTGGCCTGCGAAGTTTTGAAAAGAAACGCACTGACCCAAAACTGTGTCCGGCAACGACTATCGTTTAACGCAGGCTAGTTTGCGAGTAAGTAGTGGCCGAATTTCTCATAAATACAAATAGAAGTAAAAAAAAAACATTATTCGATCCATGTCTCTAGGAGAACGCTGTTCACTTACAGATTCTAAGTAGAGCTTAAAAATTTGAATAGTGATTAAAAATTCACCTTGCATAATGTAAATGTATTTAATGTGTCACATGAGAGAGATTACACACACATATTTGTGTATATGTGTGTGTTTATCAAACGAATGTTTCTCCAGGGTGGGGATCGAACCCCACGACCTTTGGAGCATGAATTTTTCGTCTTTAGTTTTCAGTTCATTCTTTTCATTCGTTTTTCTTCTTTAGTCTTGATTACTGTCTGATCATTTTCTTGGCGAAATATCGAAATATCGCCGCCAAAGGCTCATCACACGAATTTATTCCCCAGAACGGAAATCCGCTTCCTGCTGCCAACACCATCCGAATGTCCTTGCGCAGAGCTTGGCTGCAATTTCCCCAGTTTTACGATGTTGGAGAATTAAATCGGAGCGAAATTATTCCTAGCAACAGTTTCACAAAAAAAAACAAAGAAGTATTTACTGTAAATATATATATTTTAATTTTTGACTGCTTGTGATTCCCGGTTGTGACCAAAGACGACCTCACAAACGGTGCATTACCGGGTGGCTGTTCTATCAACTAAATTACCTAACATCATAGTAAGTCAACAAATTTTTGTAAGCGCTTGATTCGCCAATACTTCATAGAATACTTGAAGATATCAAAAATAAAATATTACCTTGTATAAAACTGACCTAACGAAGGCCAAGGGACGGATCATCTGATGATAAAGTGATTACCGCCGCCCATGAACACAGCACCAGAGGAGTTGAAATTGCGCCACCGTGCTTAAAAAAAGGAATCCCTACTTTTTTAAAAGGTATTTTGTAATGTATATTTTCTAAACAACTTCGAGAAAAACAAATAAAATCAGAAATTCGATTTCCAGAACGCATTTCAACACCGTCGAATCGTCCCACACAAGGGGGCAATTTCCTAGTTTTACGACAGTCCGGTAAGTACCAGGACTGATTTCCGCACAACCCGCCGTTAAAAAATGCAGGTACTTGGCGTATTATACGGAGGAGGAAATAGCTGAGCCATCAATCTCGTGTGATGGGGGTGCTTTGGAAAGCGATGTCGCAAAAAACGGAATAGGTTGGTTGCGTTTTTGATCTCTTGTGGGTGACGTAATAGAGATAATATACTTGACGCATTGTCACTCAGAAACTCCTGTAGCGCTACCATGAGTTTACAGTGACCGAACTCGCTAGTGTGTGTCGCTAGCGTCTGCGTAAAAAAAAAATCTATGAAAAAGTGTACAGCGCCTCTAGCGGTCACTTGAGAAACTAAAATATAGTATGAGTTGTCAAATAGAAACCTATCGAAATGTATTCGCTAGCGAGTAACGTTTTCCGTAGCGCTACGAGTTAGGCTACGAGTTGACATCGAAAACTGACATAACGTAAACTATTGCTCTGCCTCTTTCAAATGCATCACAATGAAAGAGACAAAGCGATGGTTTTCGATAGCGAGGATAGTATTTCAAACTCTATGGAAATACTACGAGTCACAAATTTGACGGTGGTATCGAAAAATTACGTACGTGTTCAATCGAAATCTATTCGACGCCCGTTTACTCGCTATCTCCTGTAGTAACGTTATGTTACTTTCCGATGTTAACTCTACGTTTTCCAACAGGGCATTCACACACACCTTAGGTGTTTGTTCTTGATAAGGTAAGGTTTTAGGTTAGGTAAAAAGTAAAGTACCTTAACTCACTGCAGGGAAAAGGCCTCCATGTTCCATCATAGAAAACAAATCATTGGAATCCATGATGGGAATCATTTAGGTCAGATATTACTATTAAATATCGGTAAACGTAATATAAGACGCCCTTAAGCCTGACGGAGTGACGATCTGTGCAAGATGGCTGGCAAGAGTTGGATGCGAGTAGCAAAAAAATCAATCGGCGTGATGAACAGTAGGCGAGCCCTATGTCCAGCTGTGGACTGCAATGCAAGAGGCTAATAATGATGACAACAATCAATTTTATACAAAAGCCTAAGATAACTTTGATGCTGACTGTACACTATACAGACAGATATAATATAACATACAAGGCAAATACGATAGTGATTTACGAAAAATATACTAGAATCTAGAAAATAATCCCTTTGTATTCATATTTGATCACAAGATGGTCACGCATTACGCCGAAAATTCGGTAACAATACTAACAATATAGGAAGTTAATAACTTTTATAAGACATCCATCAACAATATTAAGCATCCCAAACGCATTCCTACACGCGCAAAGAATACTAAAAACGGAAAACATCTCGATCCTTTGCGGACGCAAAAATAGTTTTTTTTCCCGCCCCCAATTTGTATACAGTCGTTGAGCACTCGCCCAATTAAGGGCAGCGTCAAAATTGCAAAAAGTTCCCAAACGAGGGTTTCATTAACACAACGCGATAAAGGCGGTCACTCATCATCGGATTGACGATCGTGTCCACGTCACGCCTGCTTATTAATTAGGGTCCCACAAAAAGGTGCTAAGGTCCAGCGGCAGTGACGCAGCCTCCTGCGGCAGTCAGTACTCGCCCGAATGCCGAAGCGGCCGCCCGCGAAACCGAACCGCCATTATCTCGCGCGCTCGAATTCCATTTTCGAATTCTGACAGAACGCGAGTTTTTTATTTTTCTGTTAGTGGAAAAAATAACTGTGCCAATTTGTTCTTTTTCTTTTAGATGACTTTTCGTTCAAAAAGTTTGGATGACACTTGACAGATGTTGAATAGGTATGTCATTTGGAAGTTAACTATGCTCATTATAGTACAAGGGCTGTTTCATTGAGACCGCTATTTGGTCTGTAATTCTGATTAACTCGAGAATAATTAAGTACGCTAGGTAAAATTTCCCGAGATTTAATGCTTATTTAAAGGTGAGTAAAACAGGATGCGTAAACGTTGGTAATGTATTTGTATTTTTATTTGTTTCAATGCAAGGTTTTATGCTTAACATTAAAAAACAAGGCAAATTAGGTACATCTCAAATTAAGCAAAATTTTTATTGAGTTGATTAAACATAATACTCCATAAAAACGATGTTTTAATTAATAATATTTTAAATATTTACGTAATCAAATCTTAATACTATTTAAATTATAACCAAGCATCAATAGAATACGCACAATTAAAATACTTTATTCATAAGACAGATTTTTGATTTATTTAATTAATAACTTTTTATCTAAATGTTTCATACAATTAGGAAATAAAAAATTTACATAAGTAGCAAAGAGGTTAACAGAAATTTAGAACCATATGCCCACATGATCGGTTGAACACGTTTTTCTTCTCAACTATTATTTAGCCAAACCCTACGGAACCTAAGACGCCTTTGACTGGAATTAGAGATAGTTAATTACACGTGACTACGAATTTAATCGAGATTATATTCGTCTTAAGGCACTGGATATCTTAAGTCACTGTGTGAGGCTTAACAACTTGGGAGTACTTTAAACTAAACATTATTATTGCAAATAAATACCTAATAATAGTGATAATCTTTCTTTGAGGTAAGGCATTTTTCTTAAATCTTCTAACTACATAGTTTTTAGAAACACTCATGTAGGTACACGTATATAGGCTTTATAAAAATCGCTCCCACATTAAAATCTATTTAAATATGTCATCATCATCATCATCATCATAGCCCGGTAGTACCCACTGCTGAGTATAGGCCTCCCTTACCTTTTGCCAATGTGCCCGGTCCTGAGCTGCTCGGATCCATGTAGCTCCTCCGGGTTTAAATATGTACGGTACAAAAATTATCCAAAATATATAAGGAAGTCAACATTTTATTTATATACCTATGTATATATCGGGTTCGAACCTACGACGTCCCGTATTCCTATACTTGCACACACTTGTGCACTAATGTCCTGCGTCGATGGCTGATCGTTGAGATTGGCCGCCATAACCGAAATACCGGAGGCCCACCCGGGGAGGGAAAGGGATAAAAGGTTGGCAGCGCACTTGTAACTCCACTGGTGTTGCAAGTGTCCATGAGCGGCGGCAATTGCTTACCATCAGGTGATCCGCCTGCTCGTCTGCTACCTATCACATAAAAAAAAATATCGGCTGAGAGGACATCATTTCCACAAATACTTGTCATTTATGTATTAAGCGAAGTGATAAAATTACCCTTACATTAATTACTTCTAAACTTTTGTTGTAGCGGTGAATGTTTGCCACCCTTGGGCAACTCCTGAGGGCATTGAAGGTTGTTAAGTATACAGGACTATGAACCCAATGCCGTTGACATAAGCAAACCATGTAAATAAAGCGGACTGCTGGTAACTAAATTGTTTTCATTTATAACAGAATTTATTCCCTTTTGTGTGTCGTTCTTGAGTGAGAAGATTTTTTCTACTAAAATTGAATGAATTTTATTATCCTTTTATTTTTTAAAGTGGATACCTTAAGTGATGCGTACTTGAAGTGATACTTGACGTTTAAGGGCATCCATCCATACTTTAAAAAAATACGCAAATAAATATTTAATTTCATTTCATTTCAAGTATGTAAATTCTATAGACATATACAAATTAAAAAGGTGAAACACTAGCGCGATACAATCGACGTCCAGCGCCATCTATTGGTACAGTGGACTTAATGACCTGAAACGAAGTGAGGGCGGGCCACTTGTTAACTAATAGTTCTATGTCCTAACCTGATTAGCACTTAATAGAGGCGATTACTTGATTTCTATGATGGAGGCCTTTGCCCTGCAGTGGAACAATATAAAGGCTGATTCTTAACTTTGACTTTTTATATCCTGATTGTATAAGTACCTAGATATTATGTAAAATATCAGACATGTTCGGATATCCGTCTGCTGATCTGCTACTTATCACATAAAAAATATCTGAAGCATTTATTTATTATCTCACATCATGCATATTTTGATCTTGATCTAAGTCTTGGTCACATCTTAAAGAGCTCGACATACCACCATCCCCAGATTATCTTAGTGGGAAAGATCGCTGAAAAACGAAAGATAGGCGAAAACATTTCGTGGCTCAGGAACAAACGGCATTAGATCGGCATTCAAATCCGCTGAACAACTTTTTTAGGCTTGCCAAGGATAAGTCTCATTTCAATGAGATGGCCAATCTTCAGTAAATACGGCACCTTAAGAAGAAGATAAATTTATAGCTTTATTATACCAAATTCGAGGACAAAGGAATGAGATATATATTATAATGTAGATGAATATTGTTTTTTTTTTCTCGAAAATAAAACAGTCAACTTCTCGAGATACCATAATTCCATCTTCAAGGAATTGTAGTCGTGTTATTTAGGAATCCTTATTGTTGATACTAAAACAATGGTATATACATAAATATCATTCGTTCGTGATCAAATAGGTTGTCTCAGCTCTGAATCCCGGCCAATTTGCTACACACAAATACACATATTGTTCTCTATCAGACAATATCTAAACGCGGCCGAAAACTTCTTTTGTGGTCATAAATATATTTAGTTTACGACTACATAGTTGTTTCTTTTGTTTTGTACTATATTTGTATTTGTAGATTAAGCTTAATCTGAGACTAGATTTTATTCTGAAAATACTTCTTAAACCAGATAAAACACAGAAATACTTTTTTTTAACTGGATAGACCTGACTCCGTAGTAAATAGCTTAAGATATCAGACAACAGATGAAACACAAATATAATGCTTAAATACGTATACAGGGTGTATCTGTAAACATTTACATCCCTTTAACCACGCGCTCTAACAAACTATCTGAACAACATTTGTTCAACAACTTTTCTAAATTTTTCGAAAAAAATTTCGACTCCCCATACAAAATGACCAAGTCACGTGACCGACTTTGTACGGAAAAGTGAAATTTTTTTGTGCGAATTTTTAAAAGTCATAGAACAAATGTTGTTCAGAATGGTTGGTAGAACACGTGGTTAAAGGGATGTAAATGTTCACAGATACACTCTGTATTACACCCAGACACTGAACAAACGTTCATCACACGAATGTTTGTCCAGGGTGTGGATCGAACCCTTGATCTTTGGCGTATGAGGCAGGGTCACTACCAAATTCGCCATCCGGCCAGTCATCATACTATTGATCTTATGGAAGTATAAACCTACCTCAACTTTTGGAATTCAATAAGTTGGACAAATAATCGAGAACGCAGAAATAACACCTCTATTTTTACAAGGTATTGTTTTATCGCGATCGTGCTGGTTTAAGTCTTGGCACAGAAAACTTGGAAGTTTAATAATTGCAGCTCTTATTTCCTCAAAAATAAAGTTAAATTTCCTTTAACCAAGATTTTCTTTCTTCAAATACTTAACAAGCTCTATTTTTCTTTGCACCTCAATAGTTTGTCTTTGCTATTTACTCACTATAAGTACCTACACTTTTCTCTTGTTTTTTTTGGAAATATGTAAGTTTATAACGCCCCGATGGATATTGGTTTACTACCAGGCCATGATCTCCGGGTCATAGCTCGGGTTTGTGATCACCAATCCGCATTTGTTAAGCGTGACTCTGTACAATGTAGGTTGACAGAACCGACCGTCCTACAAATAAAAAAAGCCTAATCCTATCATAGTAGTGATGATTTGATTTCTATCATGAAGACTTTTGCCCTGCAGTGGAATAGTATAGAAGCTGATACCTTTCTTTACGTTTAAGTAAGTTTAGGTACGACACACATTAAAACAATTTATATAAAAAAAATCTAAAAAGACTCTATGGGTAATGAATTTTATTAATCCAATCAATGTTTTTTGTATATTATGGCTAAGTCTGTGACGGGCTTTATCCGTTCTCGGATCGGAATGACCTTCTCCGAAATTCTCCGTCCCTATACCTCTTGCCACTTCATCCAGTTGGACCCAGGCCGTGCGTGTTGCTTTATAACGAGCTTTGTTTCTGCTATGTTCGAACAACTTGTAGTTTTTTTTTATGTGATAGGTAGCAGACGAGCAGGTGGATCACCTGATGGTAAGCAATTGCCGCCGCTCATGGACACTTGCAACACCAGTGGAAATTCAGTTATGGAAGACTTTTTTGTTACATGAATTTTATGTTGATATCTTGTAGTATGATTTTAACAACATTAAAATGTAATAAGTACCTAGTAAGCGTTAAAAATAGGGTACTGTCTCTCATTTCGTTACTTTTGCATTAAAATGGTATTCAGGTCGCAAAAGTAATCGAAGTTACACTGCTGATTTTAAAAATTCTATTGCTCCTAGTAACCTAAGTGTAAATCCGGTTAACACAAGTTTATTTTTGAGTTCTTAATTTGCAGATTTGTATAATATAGACTATAGAGTATAAATATTGCCATGTCTAGCAGAGATTTTGTATTGTTTTACTAAAGTACTCTTGCGATTGCTATCGTCGTAGGTTTCGTAGCATTCCGTAGCACTTGTTCGTAGTCCTTCGTAGCACTCGTAGCTTAGACAGCGCTGTCAGTTCTTTTCTAATTAGTACAGTAGCGCTACCATGAGTTGACATCTAAAACTGACATAACGTAAACTATTGCTGTGTCTCTTTCAATGTATCACAATGAAAGAGACAAAGCGATAGTTTTCGATAGCGAGGATAGTATTTTAAACTCATGGTAAGGCTTACTAAACCACGTCAATATATGCGATCTGAAACTTATCTGCATTAAATTCCCTTAACAGCTTCAGGTAAAGAACGGATAGTTATATAACATTACTACACAGAAATACAATTGAATCCTTCATAATGCTGAACTCTTACATACCACTTTAGACAAAACGTTAAATCCTTCAGCTTTAATATTACGGCATTTCAATGAGTACGTACGAGGTTAAAACAACCCTAATTAAAGCTACGCTAATTATAACTTCTCCCGCTGAAGAACTAAATTAGTATTTGTGATTAGAGCTCGAGAGTTGATCATGAATGTAATTCGTATAGTTGAGAGTTTTGTGTAGCTAATTAATCGCTGTTCCGCTACAATGGGGGCTATCGCATGTGAAAAAATTGCTAGATTTACTGTTAGACTGAGTCCAACATCAACGTCATTGGTTGTTTAGTGTCAATTTGACATCTCACATCAAAAATAACCAATCACCGTGTAGATGAACTTCAGTTATACAGTACGCCATCTCTTTTTGTTTCACACGCGATTACGTGACCATTAAGAGAAACGAACAATTAAACATAATCGACTGCCCCCAAGAATAAAGTCCGATTTGCAATATTTTTAATATAGGAGATCGGACTTTGTTCTTCGGAGGAAGCATTAAAATATCCTCTACCCAATTTGCTATAGCGGCTGGTTTCAACGATCAAACGCGCACGCAGCATGTATGTTCTCCAGTATGTACGCAAACACCCTACATCTATTCGCTTACCCTTATTAATTTCGATGGGACACCAAAATGATGCGACCGAAGTGGGATCAGGCTCAGAACTGACGGCTCAACGTGCTTTTAGTGACAAGGGAGTAGAGGACCGTCAACTTCCAGACTGAAATAGTACACAAAAATATATAAAAAATATGTACAATCTTCATTATTCCATTTTCAAGACTAATGTGACGGATTGACACATAAATGCCGTCCATAGGCTTTTTTGCCGCTACATTCCAATTTACGTCAAATATCGACGTTCTACGATTCTAGGAAGCAATATGAAATCTAGATAATGAGTCCAAAATTTGCCACCGTTAAAATCTGCAGCCCAAGGCTCCAGCCTACTTAGGCTGTAATATGGTAAACCCACAGCATGCGACAATTCTATGTCATACGAGTGAATCTAAAATAAAGCCAGGACCATGCTACTTAAAGTGCTTACCACGTCACGTCCGCATAGTAGGCCCTGCGACGCATAGTAGGCCCTGCGACGCATGCCCAAACATATCCGGCAGTTCATCCCATTTAAATGGGCACCCAACTTAAAATAGAATAACGTATGATAATACCTATTATGCTTTGTTTTGAATAACTCAAATTATTTCATGTAGTGTGTATTAGATTTTCTATAACCCTGTACAGTCAGCATTGTCAGAGAACGTAGCTGTGTTTTTCCTCTTAGGCGGCAAAATCGCTTGCATTACTTAATTTCGGAAATGTTATAATAATGTGTAAAACACTTTGTTTTCATTAGAAATTAATAAGCACTTAATGTAAGTCAATATTATAATAAGGGTGAATATTTTTTTTTGGAATTGTAATTCATTTATAATCGCCATCGTAAAAACAGATTTCGTAAAATATTGCGCATCTAAATCCAATCCAAAATTTTATTTACATTTAAAACAGGACTTTTCTTTTAAGATTTTACATTTGTATAAATGAGCTGCCTAATCAAACCAAATCAGACGACACGAGCCCAAAGGAAATTTCTAAAACTTTCGTGGGCGGTTTCGGTCGCGCAGAACGCTTTATCGTCCTATGGAATCGCGTAGACGGCCGGGTAACATAATTTCTACCTTAAGAAGATCACAACGTTAAGATGAAGTTGTGGCGGGAGTCTATGGATAGCGGCAATCGGCTACCATATTTTTTTATTTTCTTTATTCCTCACCCTCAAGTCAACTTAGGAAATTACATTTTCTAAGTTTTCCTGAGTCTGGGTGTTCTGGGTTGACGCCCCCAGCTGATAATCGTCATTTTGGTACTCATAGTGTTTGGTGTGATTGTTGCATTTATTCAAATGCTTGGAACTTGTGAAAAGTGTGCTAATTTTACAATATTTTAACTTTATATGTCTAGTTAAGACCTACCAATTAATTTCGAATGTCTTTTATCTACCAACATATAACAAACAAATGTATAGAATGTTGGACAACCCTATTCCTTCCTGGGAAGTCCTGTATTGATTCCTCAGATGTCGGGTCCTCCCGGGCCCATTTGATAAGGCAAATATTTGTTTCGGGCGTGACGTTTGTTATATTGTCTCCATAGTCCGTTGCAAACGATCTCACTTGAGCATAGTATAGAGAGATACATACGTCAGAGTCGACGATACGAGGAAGTACTTATTTCGATAGAAGCGACAAAATTGTCCAATCGACTAAATCGGAGACTAGCTCCGCGGAAGATTTTTACCAGATTATGTAAAGAAGCGCTATTCGAACAGGAGATCATGAGGCCGATTCTCGGTTTTCGCCTTCTATGTCGAGTCAACTTCATGGAACGCAAAACCAATAGGGGAACACAGATTACAGTCGACATTCCTTATCTTGTTCTCCCATTGGCCTATGCGTTCCATGAAGTCGACTCGACATAGAAGGCGAAAACCGAGAATTGGCCTCCTGGTCTGCAATAACATGTAGGTATAGGTGTAAAACATCCTTCGGATACCTTAGAAGCATTGCTTAGAAGACACGTTTTGGATAGTTTTCCAAATTGTTATACTGTTGCACATATATGACATCAAAAATACATTGACGGGCATACAAAAAGACTTAAACTCTCTTCGAGCAGAGCAAACTAGTTTAAAGCAAGAAGTAACTGGTTTATCTCAAGATATCTCTGATATAAAGCTCTCAGTCCAATTCCAGGCAGGAGAAAATGGGGATCTTAAAAGGCAAGTGGACGAGATCACCAAAAAGCTGCAACGTTCCGAAAATCATAACACATTGTCTAACCTCGAATCTAAAATAGATTCTCTTGAGCAGCAGGCTAGACAATGTAATATAGAGATAAGCAATATCCCTGAAAGGCGAAACGAGAATCTTTTGGTGATCATTGAATCGATAGGAAAGTCTATAAATTACCCAATTACGCCGAGCGACATAGTGTCAGCGCACCGTGTACCACATGCCAATAAGGAAAATAACAGACCTAAAAATATTGTCCTGAAAGTCGCCTCCAGGTCTGGCCGTGATAATATCCTGAGCGCATACCGAAAATGCAAGGAACTCAAAACGGACCGTGTGGGAATCTCCGGTGTACCCCAACGTATTTATCTAAATGAACACCTAACACTTAAAAAGAAACAATTATTTCGCTTATGCAGAGATGCCGCTCGAAAAAATAACTTTAAATATGTCTGGATTAAAAATGCGACCATTCTTGTTCGCGAGTCCGACAATGCTCCTGCGATTGCCATTAGGTCCGATGGTGACATTGAGAAAATCTTGTGTAAGCGTAGCTCTTAAATTTCAAAGTAGGATAATACTGAATGATTTAATTGTTATATATTTTGATATTGATTGTGTTTATTGTCTGATAGTATTAATTACGGGGCTCTTTCTTTGTAGTATTAGTATTAATATTTGTAGGGCGGAGCGCGAGTTGGCTTTACTCATCATTTGGAAAATAAATTTTAAGGGTAAAATAATAACTATAATGGAACTATTTTCATCTCTTTCAATATTTGTCTCTCTGATTTCACGTACTGGTTATGTTAGGTATATTGGGTTAAGTAATACACATTTAATGAAAGTATATCACAAGCTAATATGGAATTACCTCTTGCTCTATTTTGTTTATGGATAAAAACTTATGTATATATTACCAAAATTGCCGCGGGATTCGCACAAAAATACATACCTTATATATGAATATTCTGTCCTCCTCGTATGATGTTATAGTTTTGACTGAAACTTGGTTAGTACCAGAAATATTCGACGCTGAGTTAATTGACAATCGTTATATAATATTTCGATGCGACCGCGATCGATCTGCCACGAAGAAAAGTGAGGGCGGGGGTGTCTTGATTGCAGTACGCAAAGAGCTTAATCCTAATAGAATAACTATTAACTTCAATGCTTCGATATCAGAACAGGTTCTTTTATCATTGAAGACTTCAGACTACAAGAAAAAACACATAATAAGTGCCATTTATTTTCCTCCTCGCACTCCTGATGATATGTATGAATTCCATTTCGATTCTCTTGTGGAAATATTGAATAATGAACATATAGATACATTCTACATTTTAGGAGATTATAATTTGCCCGGAATAGATTGGGATAGTGCCGACTCGGTCGTGGGGGGCGGATCGGTGGGTCGCAGCTTATTAGACTTTATGCACACACTTAATGCACGTCAATTCAATAAAAATAAAAATCAACTAGGTCGCACCCTTGACCTTTTCATATCAAATGTTGACGCCGACGTGTCCATTTGTTCTCCCTTACTGCCGCCTGATACCCATCATCCTCCATTTTGCGCACATACTATATTAGATACAAATATCAAGCGTCTACAAAAATCTCAATCTATTAAGCCCAATTTTTTTAAAGCTAACTACGACTTAATAAATAAAGAAATAAATTCTGTTAATTGGGACAATCTCTTATCAGGTCTTACTGCGCAACAGTCAGTTGATGTTTTCTACAGTCATATCCATGAAATAATTAAAGAACATGTTCCTTTGAAGCATACAAAATCCACTCGTTTTCCGGTATGGTTCTCTCCCTCTCTCATACACATCTTTAAAAACAAAGAACGTTCATGGTGCAAGTGGAAAAAATATAAGAATATTGCTGATTACGAAGTATTTTCTATCTATCGTGGGAGGTTTAAAACAGAGTGTTCTAGACTGTACAAACAATATATTAACAATGTTGAGGAAAATATAACACGTAATGCAAAATATTTTTGGACATACGTAAAGAGTCGTAACACAAAATCGAGTCTTCCATCTGACATGTATTATCAGGATGCACACTCTAGTGATCCAACACGGATTTGTAATCTGTTCTCTGACTTTTTCCTATCGGTCTTCGAGCCAACAACATTCGATCCAGAAACATGGCAAAGCAAAATGTCCCAGGAATACACAGATAATAACTGCCTCTTAGCTGAAATTACCATCTCGAGTGCCAGCATCTTAAAGGCACTAAAAACACTCGACACTACTAAGGGGGCGGGATCGGATGGAATACCCCCTGTATTTTTAAAATCAACATATCTTTCACTCTCCAAACCGCTGCATATTGTGTACAATAGGTGCTTGAGAGAGGGTGTCTTTCCTTATGCATGGAAATGCGCTCTTATAACCCCCATCCCTAAGCTGGAGACATTCGTAGTATTGAGAACTATCGTCCAATCTCAATTCTCCCTGTGCTTTCAAAAGTCTTCGAGCGATTAGTGCATGAAGATATTTATCCCGCCCTCCACCAACTTTTATCGGCAGAACAGCATGGATTTGTTAAATCTCGATCCACTGTAAGTAACCTTGCATTGTTTACTAATTACTTGTTTCAAAATATGGATAAACAAATTCAAGTTGATACTGTTTATACTGATTTCCAAAAAGCTTTTGATAAGGTGGATCATAAACTGCTTTTGGACAAGTTGGCATTTAATGGCATACGGGGCAACCTGTTACGCTGGTTCGCCTCCTACATTACCAACAGAACGCAAAAGGTTGTAGTGAATGGGTATGTGTCTGAATTGGTCACTGTGACCTCAGGCGTACCGCAGGGATCCATACTCGGACCTATGCTTTTTCTACTCTACGTAAATGACATTTCCCAATGTTTCGCTCACTCAAAATTTTTGATGTACGCAGACGACTTGAAAATATTCAAAACCATTGAATCTGAAGCCGATTGCTTGATGCTGCAGGCTGATCTTGATAGGCTTACTGAATACTGCAATAATAATAAATTAATTCTCAGCCTTCCTAAATGCACTTTTATTAGTTTCACGAAAAAGAAATCTACTATTAATTATAACTACCAACTAAACAGCGTAACACTTAAAAGAGTCACGAGCATTAGAGACCTGGGAGTGACCCTCGACTCTAAACTCCACTTCGACTTACATGTAGATAAAAATAGTTAACAAGTCATTCAAAATGTATGGTTTCGTCGTAAGGTCTGCACATATGTTCCGGAAACCCAAAACTTTTCTATCTCTGTACAACTCCCTCATTAGATCACAACTAGAGTATGCTGTCCCAATCTGGAACCCATATTTTAAGAAGTATAGTTCTATTATTGAAAGAGTTCAATATAAATTTCTGCGTAAAGTAAATTACATTTGTTGCCGCTCGCATCTGCACTATGATCAGCTCCTATCCAGATTTAAACTTTTAAGCCTTGACTCAAGACGTCTTCTGCTCTGTGTAATGTATCTGTACAGTATCCTCAATAACAAGATAGATTGTATAGATATCTTGAGTCAACTCAACTTCTTAGTCCCTAGAAATTATATGAATAGACGTGTCTGTAGCACATTCTCCACCGAGAAATGCAGGACATGCGCCGGTGAACGTGCCCCTTTAAATAGATTACTTTTAGTATTTAATAAACATTTTAATCATTTAGATTTCTCTTTAAGCCAAAGCTCATTTAAAAAACTAGCTATAGAAGTACTCCAGCCAAAAGAATTTGTATTGTAATTTAATTAGTTCCTAATAACAATAAGTTAAATATTAACATAAAGTTAAGTTAAGTTAAGTCAAAGGTAATTACTGCACAAGTTGTTTATAATTAATATGTGGATAACGTTGTTGGTTATACGTTTAAGTTAGTCGTAATTAGCATATTCTATTTTTAGCATGTAATGTAATGTATAACTGTTTGTTGTTCCATGCAAATAAATAAATAAATAAATATAATTTGAAGTAATGATCCTGATCGTGTTACATTTTTTTAAGTGTAATGGGCAATCGAGCAGATAGACCACCTGATGGTAAGCGATTGCCGCGGCCCATAGACACCCACAACATCCGTAGAGTCACAAGTGCACTGCCGATGCCAACCTTTTTTTTTAAACTCTAGGCTAACGCTTGGCCACAATCAACACAACAAATAACGTTGAGGTCTGAGGATCGTACCATCCTTTTTTTTGCCTAGAAGATGCCTATTCACTGATGATCACAGATGTTGGGTCCTTGTCTGGTCGTTGACCTTTTCCCCCTTTCTCTGCGATTGGGCCTCCGGTACCCTCACCCACGTGGCGAAACACAGCGCAGGCACTGCTTCACGTCGCGGTCTTCTGTGAGTCCGTAGTATCACTCCGGTCGAGTCGGCCGTGGCTTAAAAAATATAAAAAACCAATAAACAAATTGTAATGACCCAACCTGTGGCTGCCTGTGCAAAACCAACTTAATTTGCCAATCAGCAATTTCAATCAAAGCCAAATAATTATAACCTGAGTAATTTCCACTCAATTGTATTATAGGCAAGGCGAATTTAATATGGAAATGTAACCATCATGCATGAGTGAGAATATACGAATACAATGATAAATTTTAATAAAGTATTTTATGCTTCAATTACGAGTAGTAGAATGTATGTTCTGTAAAATGTATGTTCAATTGTTTTCAATATTTTTATATTTTTATACTTTTTATTTCACCTAACGATATCAAAAGAGTATAACTAAGTGAATGATACTTTTTAGCCAATGGCTAAAAAGTACCTATACAAATCGTTTTTATTCAATGATCCTTTTTGAGATAGAGAATACTGTAGAAACTTTTGTGGTAGTTTATTTTTTGTTTTAAGCAGGCGGCTATGCTATTTAACCTAGTATCCCTGCAACCAGTTTTACTATTGTGATCGCCGCTATGCTACAAATCACTCCCAAGTCTTGCAGTTTTAAGAAAGTCAATTACTGAGATCCCTTGTTTCATTGGGGCTTTCTGCTTTCAAAGATGTATTTCCTTATTTCACTTTCCAGATGTTTTGTATTTCCCATATGCTACATTTGCGCATCAGTGGTTCGCATTCAATCCTGGCACCGATGTTATCTAAAATACTACGATGCGTAGACAGTATCTTGTTAATGCGACGGCTTCATTAAGCTCTTGGACTTTTGGAAACACTATCCTTCAGTAGAGGTGAGCTTTAGCTATAAATTAGATCACTATTTGCCCAGTACCTGCCCAAACATTTATTAACTTTGAAAACGACAGTAATATGCGAGAAGCTTCTGACATAATATTACTGTCGTTTTCTTTTAAATTATTGGAATATAGCATGATATCTTATGAGTATTGTAATGTATGGACAGCCTCACATCAGGTTACTACAATCTGTCAAATGTCCTCAGTTGATATTGAACCAAACACGTTTGACATAAAGGTGAGGTTCGATTAAAGAAATTTGTCAGATTGTAGTAACCTGATGTGTGGCTGTCTGCACATTTTTTGGAACAAAAAAGGTAGCGCTTAATTTTTAGCATTTTCTAAAACTTCTCTCCTCTTCCAGGCACATACAAACTCACAATCAAGAACAACTCGGGCGAGACGTCCGACACGTTCTCGATCACCGTAACAGCCCCGGGCCGCCGCAGGCCCACTCGAGACCACGGACGTCTCCCGTCCTCGTGCACACTTGCCTGGCACCTCCCGCGTACGACGGTGGCTCCCCCGTCACGCACTACGTCGTCGAACGATCGGCCATCTCCGGGACTGTATGGTCCCATCGCGTCCTCGTTAGAGACACGAGG